>VMDO01025412.1:12624-28381 GCA_007922755.1 Pedetes capensis
GCTGAGTCAAAGTAATAAGAAGGAAAAAATCCTATACTAAGGTCAGATCATAATAAAAGAAAAAAACTAAGAATGGTATTATTATAGAAGGTCTAGAAAATTCATGTAATAGTTCTGACAATGTAAAAAGAATGTTCACTACAGAAAAAGTTTCTATCTTAAACAGGACTGGAACTCAATGATATATAGAAAAATATTACCATAAAAAGACAAGTAAATGGTAGAGAAGTCTTTGAGGGGGGGTGGGATGGGGGGGAGTGGACAAGAGGGTAAGAGGGAACCTATATAAATAATGTACAACAAAATACATATATGGAAATGTCACACTGAAAAGCATGTCAGAATGAATCACATTAAGGTGTACATTAAAAATTTCCAATAATAAAAAAGAAGATATAATGACTGTAAACATATGTGCAATAGAAGTTGGTGTACCCAATTTCATAAAACAAATATTCCTAGACATAAAGTGACAGGTCCAGATACACATGTATGAAGAGTAAAAAATGCATTATACAATGATTAGTTGGTCATTGAGGGGCTGGGATTTAGCTCAGTGGGTAGAGCGCTGCGCTACAGTCTCTGAGGTCCCGAGTTCAATTCCCAGCACTGCAAAAATGGGAGAAGGACCTGGCAACCCACTCCCAAGGAAATCCCGAAGCACTCAGCCATTGAAAACCCTATGAGGGTCGCTATGAGTCGGATACTGACTCGACGGCACCTAACAACAACAACAACAAGTTGGTCATTGAAGAAACCAGGGACAAAATTTAAAAGTTCCCAGAATCATATGAAAATGAAAACAAAATTTACCAGAATTTTTGAAAAATAGTGATGGCAGTTCTAAGAGGGAAGTTTATATCTATGAGTGCTTTAGTGCATTAGAAAGTCAAGAGATCTCAAAGAAATAACCTGATGATGTATCTCCAGGTATTACCAAAAAAAAGAACAAGCTACACCAAAAGTTAGTAGATAGAAAGAAATAATAAAGATCAGAGAGGAAATTAAAGAAAAAAAAAGTTAGAGAATCATACAAAGGATCAATAAAACAAAGAACTGATTCTTTAAGAAGATAAAAGAAATTGACAAATCCTTAGCCAAACTAACCAAAATAAAGAGTGAAGACTCAAATTAATACATCTAAAGCTAAAAAGGAGGGCATTACAACAGATACCTCTGAAATCCAGGGGGTCATGAGTGAACATTTGGATGTGTTTTCCAACATACTAAAAAATCTACTTGAAATGTATAAATTTCTAGACACTATGATCCACTAAAATTGAATGAAAAGGAAATAAACCATCTAAATATATCTATAATGAACAATGGAATTGAATCAGTAATAAAGAATCTCCCAAGAAAGAAGAGTCTAGAACTGGAAAGATTCACTGCTGAATTCTATCAGACATTTAAAGAAGATCAATATTCCTCAAAATATTACATAAAATAGAAAGGGAAGAAATGCTTCACTTATATTCTGCAAATACAGTGTTGAATTAATACCAAAAATGGTTAAGGACTCACACAAAAATTGACATTATAGACCAATTTCTTTGATGAACATAGGTGCAAAAATCTTCCATGAAATACTTATAAACCAAATTCAACAACATATTAAAAAGATTATAGAGCATGAACCAGTTGGTTTCATTCCAGGATGCAAAGACCGTTCAATATATGCAAATCAATAAATGTAATACAGAACATAAATTGAATCAGCAAGAAACAAATCCCATGATTATCTTAATAGATGTAGAAAGCCATCAAAAAAATTCAACATCCCTTAATGATAAAAACTCTGAAGAAACAAGTAATAGAAGGCTCATACCCCAACATAATAAAGACTGATAAAACAAACTTACAACATTATAAGCAACATTATACTGATTGGGGAAAATTTTGAAAGAATTTCCTCCAAAAATAGAAAGGAAAGAAGAGTATCTTCTCTCTCTACTGTTACTCAAAGTAGAGGTTGAATTTTTAGCTAGAGCAATAAGGCAAGAGAAAGAAAGGAAAGGAATACATACAGCAAAGGAAAGAACCAAATTGTCTCTATTTGCAGATCTTTAATATTATACTAAAAAACCCTAAAGTCTCCACCCCAAAACTTTCAGCAAAGTAGTAACATACAAAATCAACCTTCTATATACTAATCATGTACATGTTCAAAAAGAAAAAAAAGAAATCAGAAAGTAATCCCATTCACAATAGCCTCAACAAAAGAAAAAAAGGAAAGACAACCATAGGAATAAACCTAACCAAGTAGGTGAAAGACCTCCAAAATGAAAACTATAAGCTACTAAAGAAAGAAATTGAAGAAGACACTAGAAGATGGAAAGACTACCCATGTTCATGGATCAGCAGAATTAATATTGAAAATGGCTATATTACCAAAAGCAAACTACAGATGCAATGAAATCCCCATTAAAATTCAAATGACATTCTTCTCAGAACTAGAAAAAGCAATACTGAAATTCCTGTGGAAGCATAAAAGTGCCCAAGTAGCTCAAACAATCCTGAACAAGCAGCACAATTCTGGAAGCATTGTGATACCTGATTTCAATACTTTGTAGTATACTTACTACCGAGCCACAGCAACAAGAATAACATGTTATTGGCCCAACACCAGACATGTAGACCAATGGAATAGAATAGCGGACCCAGAAATAAAAAACAAACCCACTCAGTTATAGCTATCTGATTTTCAACACATATGCCAAAAACATACACTGGAGGAAAAACAAACTCTTTACCTAATGCTGCTGGGAAAACTGGGCATCCACATGGAAAAGACTTGGAAATTAGATCCCTATCTCTCACCCTATGCAAAAATCAATTAAAAATGGTTTAAACACCTTAATGTAAGAACTGAAACTTTGAAAGTACTAGAGGAAAACATAGAGAAAACACTTCAAGGCAGGGACTTTCTGAAAAGGATTCTAATAGCTCAGGAAATAATAGCAAGAATTGACAAGTATGGTTGCACCAAATTAAAAAAAAAAAAGAAAGAAAGAAAAGAAAAAGAAGAAAAAAAAGAGTAAAGAGAGCCTATGGAATGGGATAGGGCTGGGATTTAGCTCAGTTGATAGAGAGCTGCTCTATAGTCTCTGAGGTCCCGAGTGCGATTCTCAGCACCCACAAAAATGAGAGCAGGAGGTGGCAATCCACTCCCAAGGCAAGCCTGAAACAATCAACCACTGGAAACCCTATGAGGGTTGCTATGAGTCAGGCACAACTCAACGGCACCTAACAACAACAGCAACAACAGCAACAACAACATGGAATGGGACAGTCTTCCAGTTTTAGGTTTGACAGGAGATTAATGTCTAGATTATATAAAAAAAAATCTACTCATAAATGGACAAATGAAAGAGACAGTTCTCAAAAGAAGTATAAATTACCAATAATTATGTGAAAAAAATGTCCAACATTCTTAACCATCAGGGAAATGCAAATGAATACTACATTGATATTTCACATAACTCCAGTCAGAGTGGCTAGCATCAGCAAAATGAACAGCAACAAGGCTAGTGAGGATTTGTGGTGGGGCTCAAGGAGTAGGGAGGAACCCTTCTATACTGCTAGTGGCAATATAAATTAGTGAAACTGTATGATCCAGCTATACCACTCCCAGGTATGTATGTATGTATGTGTGTGTGTGTATATATATATATATATATATATATATATATATATATATATATATATATATATATATATATACCTGAAGGGAATCTTAGTCAACACACTAGAGATATCTGCCCATTCATGGTTATGGAATCAGTCTAGATGCCCATCAATAGATGAATAGATAAAGAAAATGTGATAAACACACACACACACACACACACACACACACATATATGTTTTATTCAGCCATATATAAGAATAAATCTATGTTATTTACAGGAAAATGGGTGGAATTGGAGATCATCATGTTAAGCCAAATAAGCCAGACTCAGATAGACAAATATCACATATTTTTCTTATGTGTAGAATCTAGATTTAAAATTAGTATATATTGTTGTTGTTGTTGTTAGGTGCCATCGAGTCGGTATCCGACTCATAGCGACCCTCTGTACAACAGGGGAAACACTATCGTCAGTGCTTTTCTGCTGTTCATAGAGTTTTCAATGGCAGATTGATTTTTGGGAGGGGGTTGCCAGGTCCTTCTCCCAAGCCTACAGCTTCTGGTGTTCCCAGGCAGTCTCCCATCCAGGTACTAACCAGGCCCGACCCTGCTTAGCTTCTGAGATCTGACAGGATTGGATGCCACTGGGCTACCGCTGCAGGCTTAGTATATATAAGACGTGAAAATAGAAGGGGACTATTTAGAGGGAGGAAGGGAACAAATGGAAGGGAGCAGGAACAATAATGTTCATGTGAGGAGAAAAAGACAAATATATTTTATATGCAGAATCTAGATCTTAAAAGAATGTTATTAGGTGCATCAAGTGGGTCCAATTCATAGTGACCCTATGTACAACAGAACAAAAAACTGTGTCATGCCCAGAACTGTGTCAGTGCCCCTCTGCTATTTATAGGGTTTTCAATGGCTGATTGTTTTGGGAGTGGGCTGCCACATCCTTCTCCCAAGTCTATAGCACCCAATATTTCCAGGTGGTCTCCCATCAAAGGAATAAATAGGCTTGACCCTGCTTAGCTTCTGAGATCAGATGGGATCAGATGCCAGACTGGTACAGCTGTAGTTTTTTTTTTTTTTTTTAATCCACATATATAAAATACATGAAACCAGAAAGGGGAATTATTTGGGGGAAGAGGATCATTAGGAGGAGGGGGAAAGAGGGCAATGGGGGGTAAATATGAACAAAATACAATGATATACATATAAGAAAATGTCATAATGAAACATTATTTTGTATGCTAAAATAAAAATTTAGTAAGAAAAAAGTGGGATTTTAGATCTTTGTGTTCTTGGCTAAGTAGAATACTAAGTCTATATTTGAATTATTTTTATATTTGAGTCACAGGACTTCTTATTCTGAGTTGTTTCTATTGTTAGGTGTGGTTGAGTCGGTATCCAACTCATAGCAACCGTACATACAACAGGCGAAACAGTATTGTTACTGCTTCTCTGTTATTCATAGGGTTTTCAGTGGCTGTTTTTGGGAATGGGTTACCGGGTACTTCTCCCATTATTCTGAGAAGTAGGTTCTAAATTGTTGAACCTGAGGATAAGAATAGCTTATTATGTGACAATAGTTTGTTTTCCAGACTAGTGATACAAACATAGTTGTTTGGTTTTTTTTTTTGTTGTTGTTGTTGTTTTGTCATACCACGGGTTGAACCCAGGGCTTTGCGCTTGAGTGCTTTCCAAGTGCTGTAAGACTGAGCTGAACCCCCAGCCCATTTTTTTCCTTTTTTTCAGACAGGGTCTCCTAAATTATGCAGACTGCCTCTGGTCTCGAATTTACGATCCTCCTGCCTCTACCTCCAGAGCCGCTGGGAATACAGGCATGCACCACTGCACCCTGAGCTGTTTTTAAAAAATAATTATTATAATTCAATTACAAAATGAATTGAATAATGAGTAATGGACATGAATAGCTATTTCTCCAAAAATGACCTACAATTACCCCATAAAGACAGTACCAGATGCTTAACATCATTACTACTATGTAAGTGCAAATCAAATCCAAAATGAGATACCAATTCACACCCATTAAGATGGCTAAAATTAAAAAAGAAGAGAACAACAAATGTTATTAGGGGTACAGACCTTGAAACCCTCATACATTGTTGGTGTTATAACAGCCACTTTGGCAAACAGTTTGGCATTTCCTCAACATGCTAAATATAAGGTCAACATGTTCTTAGGTGCTGCTGAGTCTGTGTCTGACTCATAGCAACCCTATACAACAGGTGAAATACTATTGTCAGTGCTTCTATGCTATTCATAGGGTTTTCAATGGCAGATTGTTTTATTTTTTGGGAGTGGGTTGCCAGGTCTTTCTCCCAAGCCTACAGCACTTGGTGTTCTCAGGTGGTCTCCCATTGAAGTACTAACCAGGTTCAACCCTGCTTAGCTTCTGAGATCTGATGGGATTGGACTCCACAGTGGTATGGCTGCAGGCAAAGGTTACCATACAACCCAGCAATTCCCCTCTTAGATATATATTCAAGAAAAGTCAAAATATATGTCCTCATAAAACTTGTTACATGAACATTTATAGCAACATTACCCATAGCAGCCAAAAAGTGTAAACAACGTAAATGTCCATCAGCTAATTGATGGATAAATGAAATGTGATATATTCATACAATGGAATACTATTTGGCAAAAATAACATATAAAGTATTGATACATGCTACAGTATGGATGAGGTTTGAAAATATTGGGTATAGGGATGGGAACTAACTACTGAGTCTAAGTGTTTCTTTTAGAGTTTCTTTTAGAGATGAATGTGTTTTAAAATTAGATAGTGGTGATGATTTTATAACAGTGAATATACTAAAATCCATGGGATTGTGCAGCCTACAAGTGTGATTTTAATGGTGCATGAATTATAGCTCAATGAATCTGTTATTAATAAAGAGATAAACTTTAGAGAAGATGATTTATTTTCTTTTTACTTCAGTACTCCACTGTGGTCACTTCAATGGCTTCCTCATCTGCCTCCCAGACGTCTTGTCGATGTCTTAATGACAACTGCCTTTTTTTGGTGCACCTCCACTACACGTGGTGAGATTTTTATCATTTCCTTTGTAACAACACATGGTAGTTATTTAAACATCAGCATGTTTCTGTTTGATTTTAACGTCTTTGAATATAAGGTTGGTGTATTATGGACTTTGGTGCTCATTTTTAAAATATTTTAATTTTGATTGCTGTTGTTGTGCTTGTTAGGTGCCATCGAATTGGTTTCTGACTCATTGTGACCCTACAGACAATAGATAAAACACTATTGTCAGTGCTTCTCTACTATTCGCAAGGTTTTCAATGGCTGATTGTTTTGGGGGAGTGGGTTGCCGGGTCCTTCTCCCTTATTTTTGATTAACGTGTTAATTCAACATATTAATGGAGTGGAGTGTACCACTTCAACACATGCATATAGCATTGAGTACAGTGCATAATCCATGGTGGGGAAACTTAATAAAATTTTGTTAAACTAATGGAAACCTCAAAAATTAATTCCCACACTTCCTTTTCCCTTCCACTTAACTGTTAGTCAATCCTTTCCCCTTGTGTCCTTAGATATATTTGATTATTCACCTTTGTTACGTTAAGAGTTTTTAAATAATTTTTTTGCTCTACATGTAGTGGGCATTTATTGGTTTGCCTTTAGGGAATATTATCAGCCATGGTGCTATGTAAGAAAATATAATGATTTTTTAAAGAACATTATTGAATAGTGGTTCTGTATTTGAGAGCTATTCTATCACTTTTAAGCTCTGGAAATCTGGGTAGTTTACACATTTTTGGAGCTTGATTTTCCCCTTTATAAAATGGAAATAATAATAAGATAAACCTTATTGTATTATGTTAAGGCAGTTGAATTAATTTATTATATAAAACACTTGAAATAATAATAAGATAAACCTTATTGTATTATGTTAAGGCAGCTGAATTAATTTATTATACAAAACACTTGGGAGAAGGACCTGGCAATCCACTCCCAAGGCAATCCCGAAATAGACATTGAAAACCCTATGAGGGTTGCTATGAGTCGGATTCTGACTCGACAGCACCTTACAACAACAACATAAAACACTTAGTACAGTTATTTTATACATGAATGTTCATAACTATGATAAAATATTCCACTGGATATACTACCCACACATAGACCCACACATAACCATAAATGATAATACTTTTTGAAGACACATGGACCTATAACACACACACACACCTACACTTACCTACTTGTTAAACCTACTACTCAGTTTTTCAGTTTTAAGCTAGAAAATATATCTTTGCAGTTCTATATAATGCATTAAACTTTTAACATTTTTTCATTATCCTAGTTATTTTGCAAGCTTCATAAACAACATCTCCATGGTAATTTCCCTCCTCTGTTGTACACAGGCTCACTGTGAGTCAGACCTGGCTTGATGATGTCTAACAACAACAACAACAATTTCTCCTCAGTTTTTTTTCTTTTTGGAGATAACTTGGGAAAATGGAGGATTTGGGTGTCTCAGTTACATCACTGGTGTGTTCCAAAGAATAAGGCAATGAGTGCAATGAACACTCTATAGCAATCCTTCATACTGCAAGTGGCCTTTTTGCCAGATAAATGTGTTGAATTTCCATTTAAGTACAAATGATGCTGCTAGAATTTTCCTGAAAATTAATACTGCCATCTGGCTAATCTGTCCTTAATCAACAACATCAAACTTTATAAAGTGTATGCAGAGACTTCATTCTGCAAGGTAATGGAAAACAACTAGGTGATCTACATGTCTTCTCCATTGCTCATCCTGTGATCTAGAAATGTCAATAGATTCTCTAACCTGCTCTGAAAGAGAACTTGGGATTCTGGTCTTGTTACTTCATTGGTTAGTGAGTTTTTGAGTGACACCCAAGGTGGTAGAATGATTCCTGGAGCTGAATGTATAATTCATTGTTGAGGCGCTCATAAAACATTCTCAAAATCATAGCTACTATAGGGTATCTGAGATAGTTCTAAAAATGTGGGCTCTTGTCTCTTAGTTTAGACAAACTTTCAATGTAATTTGGGGCTACAATATTCCTTAAATAATTAGAAACAAAGGTCTTAGAAGAAAAAGAGAAGAAAACATGGCTCCCTAGAAGACCATTTTGAGAAAGATTCTGAGTCCACCTCAGTGCCCAGTGAGGACCAGTGACAATCAGTTATTGATGTTTGCAGTGACCATAGTGAAGACAGAGTAGTGATACATGAGTTATTTCTGTGCTTTCCATCTTTGAAGTCGTTCTTTGACCTACATAAAATTGATACCTTTGAAATCAACTAATTCTTCTTCAGTAACTCAGAGAAAGAGTTAGAGTGGAGAGGATGGGAAAGGAACTTGCATTTATTAAGCGTCTATTATATGCCAGGAGGACTGGGATTTAGCTCAGTTGGTAGAGTGGTGCTCTGCAGTCTCTGAGGTCCTGGGTTCAATTCCCAGCAGCACAAAAATGAGGGAAGGACGTAGCAATCCATTTCTGAGGCAATCCCAAAACAATCAGCCCTTGAAAACCCTACGAAGGTCACTATGAGTTGGAAGCAACTCAACGGCACCTAACAACAACATATGCCAGGCACTGTTAACTGCTATTTAACCTTCACAATAATCTTCTGAAGTAAATATTTTGCTCCACTTATCAAAGTATAGAACTCTTATGTAATATGCCTCAGTTTAGCTAGTAAATTTGTATTTGTCCTTTTGTTTTATAGGCAGATCTCATGCTCTTTCTACTTGATCATGTGAGAATAGCATCAAGAAATACATGAAATACACAAATGAGACAATGGAGGAAAGTTGATAAAGTGGCTATTTATAAAAGTGTGGAGTGAGGTAACAGGAACCTGCAAATGATGGTATGGTACCTGGGGTTAGCCAGAGTGGGAAGCTAAGTCATTGGAGGGTATAAGAAAGGAAGGTGGTCATTAGAATTCAGAGTGAATTGTGGCTTCCTGGCAGGAACTGTGGCTTTCCACAGAAGGGTTAAGAAAGTTCCAACCCACAATGACCCCCAAAGAGGAGATCAGGGAGAATAAGTACCTTCTCCTCACTCTTTTCCTACCCTCTGCTCTCTCAATGGTGATTTCTATTGACTGAAACAAACCAGAGGCCTGAGGACAAAAGAATTAATTGAAGAGGTCCACAAAGGTCAGCCTATTGGCAAACACACTATGAAGTAGAAGGGGCAGATGATAAGAAGAGCGCACAAATTACTTAGGACAATATTTCACTATTTTCAAATATATATTGTGTCTGTGCCCTTTGGTGCTTTCTTTGAGCATTAATACAGGTAAATAATTCATTCACAAAGCCTTCTATAATTTATTGCAAAATATGGGTAACATAAAACTCAACCAACAGTGCCATAAACATTGAAGATACTTAATTATCTTACATTTGAAGAAGTTTGAATGTCAGTACTTAGGGCTGATGGAGCTGCTCAGTGACATCATCAGAGGTTATTTCCCTTTACATCTTTCTTCTCTACAGCCCCCATTGTGTTCCTACATGAGACCTGTCACTGCCAGGTTATAATGTGTGCATCATAGCCTAAGTCGTACATGTATATTCATAGGAAGTTGGGTGTAAACTCTGCAGGCTTTCTCCTTATGAAGTTTTTTCTTCTTATGCCTGAAGCAAAGTCCTGACTAGACCCCCAGGAGCCTTTTACTGACCAGAATTGGTTCACAGGCATATGTGCAATGAGATCTGAGAAAACAAGCATAGGACAGAGGGGAGCTGGAGCTTTGTGATTTGCTAAGCCAATCACGACTCATCTCCCAGATCTGAACACATTGCTACCTTTAATCAAACCATTGTTGTTGTTGTTAGGTGCCGTCAAGTCGGTATCCGACTCATAGCAACCCTCTGTACAACAGGGGAAACACTATTGTCAGTACTTCTCTGCTGTGCATAGGGTTTTCAATGGCAGATTGATTTTTGGGAGGGGGTTGCCAGGTCCTTCTCCCAAGCCTACAGCTTCTGGTGTTCCCAGGCAGTCTCCCATCCAGGTACTAACCAGGCCCGACCCTGCTTAGCTTCCGAGATCTGATGGGATCGGATGCCAAGGTGTCATTAATTGGGAGTGAGTTAGGGAGGAAGGCTCCTGGTCAATAAATATTGCTTTCTGACATGTCTTGGATTTTGATATCATTTTTGCTCACTATGTTTACGTGGTGCTGGGGCTTGAACCCAGGGCCTTGCACATGCTAGGCAAGCACTCTACCACTGACATACTTTCTCAGTCCACTGCTGCTCACTTATTTGAGATACCATCCTCTCAGTCTAACCTGTATTTTCAGTTTTGGCTCAAATCTGTCCTCCTTTCTGAGTGCCTTCCATCACTTTATACCTCAGTGATAGAATCACACCAGTCACTATTTCCAACACACTACTTACTCTTTTGACTTCATTACATCAGAATTGCTTTTTCTCACTTCTATGCTATTCCTCATTCTTTCCTTCTACCACTCCTCCATTTAAGTGTCCATTGATCCTTTGGCACTTATATGTTGTTATCTTGGCTGTGAAGACTTCTCTCTTCCTCAGTTATGTTTTCTCTGCTCCTACAGTTCTTCATTCCTGTCTCTATCACAGGAACATGTGGTAAGCTTTGTTTTTGTGCCTGATCCTCAATTAGAATACATCTTCTTAGAAGGCCAAATTTGAGTCCTTTTTGGGGGAGGGGCAGTAGGGGTTTATTCCTTTAGTGCTTTGATACACTAATAGCTCCAATTCTTCACCCATTTCTGTAACATCCTTTTCCGTATATAATTTCAAGATTTTGTTTTGGCCAGTGGAATGTGCATATACATCATACTAGCAGAGGCTTAGTGTCCTGGGACTTCTCTCTTATACTTCTCTTGTCATCTTGTGAAGAACATGACAGAATGAAGTCTCTTCAATCATTACAAACCAGGAAGCCTACAGCAGCTGACAGCCAGACAATCTGCAGATGCATGAGTAAAGCTAGTCAAGATCAGTGGAGCTTCTTAGCTGACCACCCCAAATGCATGACAAATCAATGTTTATTAATACTGGTGAGGTTTTGTGGGTTTTGTCTGGCAGTATTATTGTGGCAATAGATAACTAATATCCTTCTTTGTACCCAGACCAACATTAAACGTACAAAAAATTACAAGGCTTTACTGCAATAGCATCTCTGTAAGTGATGCAATCCTGGACATCAGTATAGTTTTGCATCATATTTTTAATCAAACATGGAATTTCCAGATATAAATATTCAGTAAGTGTTTAGAGACCTGGAGCTAATCATGGTTTCAAGATTTAGAAGATTTAGAGATACGATTTGGAAGCTATATTCATAAAAGCAAAGCCAAAAATAATAACATTTATTGAGTACATATTTCATATATGGCACAATATAGGTACTTGGAATATAATGTTAAACAACATAGACATGATCTCTTCCCTCATGGAAAGACATTTTTTAAAAGCTAAAAATGAAACAAATAAAATAACTACAAATTGCAGATTTGCTACAGAAAAAAAATGTATAAATGGCTGAGTCAGAGGATAAATGGACAGTGCTGGACTTATTCTAGATTTAATGATCAGAGAGAGAGTCTTCCTGAAGTGGTGATGTTTGATATGAGAAATCTTGAATGAGAAAAGTAACTTATCCTGCAACAGAGAAATACATCCCATACGAATGGAAAAGATTATGCAAAATCCCCAAAACAAAGAAAATCATGAGCTGTTTGAAAGAACCACAAAACGTCACAGTCTCTGAGGAAGTACGTGGAATACGATGAGGTGGGAGAAGCAGACAGTGAACATATCATAGGCTGATATCCTAACTAAGATCTTGAGTATAGTAGAAAATCCTAATTGGGGGTTTAAGGAGTATGACGTGAGATGACTTATGGTTTGTATTTGAGGATTATTTTAGGCTATTGTTATTCACATACAACCAGGGTTGTGAGAGCTCTGAAGTTGTTTTCAACTGGGTTACTTTGAATCTTTTAGCTTTCTGATGGGGAAGTTGAGGTGGTAGTTGGTGGTAGTCTGTTTTATCCTAAATAAAAAGCCCTCTGCGGAGGTGTCTGACCTCAATATCTGGTGTCTTATTAGTACACATTGAAAGTGGGCCAATGATGTCTTTTATTATCATCCTTAGTCGGTGGTTGTCATTGTTGTTGTTAGGTGATGTAAAGTCAGGTTCAACTCATAGGGACCCTCATAGGGTTTTCAATGGCTGATTGCTTGAGAATTGCTTTGGGAGAGAATTGCCACGTCCTTCTCCCATTTTACTAGTGATGGGGATTGAATCGTGGTCCTCAGAGAGTGTGGAGCAGCACTCTGAGCTGAACCCCAGTCCCCGGGCCCATAGCAGCTCAAAAATCCTACTCACTATTCTGCCATACATGCATACATGTTGTGTAAAGAAAACTAAAGTTTTAAAATCTTAAGTTATACAGAGTCACATAAGTAGTATCTGAAAGAGCTAAGGTTTCACTTATATACTGTTTGACTCAAAAGCCTATATTCTGAACCACAATGTTATATGGCACAGTGTTTTCCAAGGATGTGGCTTCTCTGTGAGTGCGTATGTGTGTATGTGTATGTGCACACACGTGTATGTATATAAACACATGTGTGTAAATATACATACACACAAAGAAAAGAGAATAGAGGGCTATGTTATATTCCACACATGCTCAATATTCCTTCTCTCCACTTCATCTGACCCACCAGCCAAACCACTTATTTAGATTACCATTACCTCATGACACAGAAAGGCATGGAAACTGGAAGTTAGAAAGTGATGTCAATTATCTCATAAGCTTTTCCCAGAAATTCTTTTTAAAACTCTTCACAAAGTCTGGAAGGTGTGTTGGAAATTTCCATTTTCCAACAGGAGAAACTGAGATACTGAGTACTGCTGAGACTGGCAATGCAGAAGGAAAGTCACAGTGCCTCTGTTGTTTGTTAGGTGCAATTGAGTTGGGTTGAACTCATAGTGACCCTGTGTACAACAGAACAAAACACTACCTGACACTGCCATTCACACAATTTTTTTTATATTTGAGCTCATTGTTGCAGCCACTGTGTTTCTTCTTATTTGAAGTCACACCAAATCAGCAAATGGAACTCCCAGGGGATTTACTCCATTCCCATCATTAAGGTCAACTCTATATTGAGGAGTCAACTCTTCCCTAGTTATCTCTTGGATGCCTTCCAGGCTGGGGGACTCATGTTAAGGCTTATATTTGACAGTGTTTCTCTGCTATTCACAGGGTTTTCACTGGCTAATTGTTTTAGCAGTGGGCTGCTTCTCCCTAGTCTGTCTTAGTCTGGAAGCTCAGCTGAAACCTGTCCACCATAGGTGGCCCTGCTGGTATCTGAAATACCAGTGGCATAGTTTTCAGTGTCACAGCAACATACAAGCCCCCACAGCACAATAAGGTGACAGACACATAGGGAAGGAACAGTGCCTCTAGAAGATGGGAGATCTCTAATTTTGGGATGCCTAGAACCCCTACATTAAATTTCTAGTGTATTGCCTCTACACATTCTGCATATGTCCATCAACTTTATATATTTTCATAAACCTATTTTTTCTCTAAAACCAATGAAGATTCTAATATAGAAAATCATCTCATTGTTTCGATTCTTTTAAAAGCATACCACTTCTTTTTCTTGAGAAAAAATGTCCTTCTATCTATTTCAAGATAGTCCCACATCTGTCTTTTTTGAAACCACGTTTTGTATGCCTTAATTTGAAGAACTCATTAAAAGAAACAGAAGAAAAGACGTTTTAAGAGTAACTGATTATAGTCAACATTCCCATAATTTATAAGGTCTTAATTTTTAATCCCACCATAGAAGAAAACAGTACTTTCTGTTTCAAATTTGGATAATTGAATAGTGACTTATGTGCAAATTGACAGTGATTGTCAAAAAAATTTCCACCATATTGATGATTAAAGCAAGAAGGGCCAATTTTCTTTTAATTTAATCTCTCCTTTGCATGCTTTGCCAATCACATCATCTTTTTTTGATTTCTCCAGAAATAGGTGGGAAAGGTTTGGTTCCTTCCCCTTCCCTGTTTTGAGTAAAGTGCATTTTCACTGGGGCAATAATTTTAAGAGGATTGTTTTTAAAGCTTCGTAAAATGTGAATCATGATTAAAATTCGGACATGCTTATCATTCCTGCTATTTTAATTACATCACTATTTAATACTTTTTTGTGTGTGTGTATAGTTTAGGGCACAGAGTCTTGCTATTTGGTCCAGGTTGGCCTCAGACTTACTATGTAGGCAAGGGTGGCCTCAAATTCATGATCCTGTTACCTCAGCCTCCCTAGTGCTAGGATTACAGGTTTGTACCACCATACCTGGCATAATAGACCTTACTAAAATAGTCCAGTGATGAAGTACTGTTAGAATACCCATTACTTAGCATGTTAAACTTTATTCTTGAATTAATTAGTCAAAGTCTACATGTTCATTTTCTTCAATTTTATACTTTAACAGATGCCAGAAATCCTGAATTCTAGTCTTGGAGTTGTGACTAAAATGCTTTGTAAACTAAAGCAAATCACCTACCTGCCTTTTCTGGATTTGACTTTCCTCTTTAGGGAAATTAGGAGCCCAAGACTAGATATTTCTAAGGTTATTTCAAAATTTAGAATTAAAATTCCAGTATTATAGAAAGAGTGATCGTCCAAGTTCAGGCTCAGAAATTACCAGTTTCCCTGGTTTTGTTGGTTGTTGTTGTTGTTAGGTGCCGTCGAGTCGAGTCCGACTCATAGCGACCCTATGTACAGCAGATCGAAACACTTGCCGATTCTGTGCCAGGCAAACCATCTTATTTATGTTTAAGCCCATTGTTGCAGACACTGTGTTAATCCATCTGGTGGAGGGTTTTCCTCTTTTCCGTTGACCTGACACTCTTCCAAACATGATGTCCTTCTCCAGGGATTGTTCTCTCCTGACTACATGTTCGAAATATGTAAGACGCAGTTTGGCCATTTTTGCTTCCAAGGAACACTCTGGTTGTACCTCTTCTAGGACAGATCTGTTGGTTCTTTTGGCAGTCCATGGTATATTCAATAGA
>VMDO01025413.1:0-28272 GCA_007922755.1 Pedetes capensis
TGGCCATTCTTACTGGTGTAAGGTGAAATCTCAGCGTTGTTTTGATTTGCATTTCCCTAATGGCTAGGGATATTGAGCACTTTTTCATGTGTTTCATGGCTTTATGGACCTCTTCATTTGAGAACTGTCTACTCAGTTCCTTTGCCCATTTGTGTATTGGGTTGTTTGGTTTTTGGTTTTTTTTTTCTTGAGTTCCTTACAAATTCTAGTAATTATCATGTAGATTTTGTATGACAGTTCATTTCAACTCTCCTGAACGCTTAGTAAACCTCTACATATAATCAACCCTGATAAATCTCATATATAACACGTGGGTCTGTGTTTACATGGCTGTCATTTTCACTAACACACTTAGGTAAGAAACTAGGAAACATGAAAAAGCCATGTAGTTTCTCTAGTCCCACTGTAAGGTGAAGGAATTGGAATAAGTTGAATATTTTGGTTGGTATGGTGGTGTATGTCTATAATCCCAGCAATCAGGAGGCTGAGGTGGGAGGATTGTGGATATGAGATGAGCCTGAGCTGCATATGGGAACCTAATTTAATAAATAAATAAATTAGTCTATTAATTAAACACACACACACACACACACACACACACACACACACACACGTCTAGAGGTCTAGAGAGCTTGGTGATCCAGAAGGTATAAGACAAGTTTTTTTTTTTTTTTTAATTAAGGCAGTGAACAGTCGATATTGTCAAATCTTGACACTAACACATGAGAGGAACTTAAGTGGTGTGAAGGCGACAGGTAGATTCCAGAAGGCTGAGGAGTGGAGTTAATGTAGTGAAGGTGGCAGAGGCTGACGACTTTGAGGAGGAGCCCAGTTCATGAGCTGAAGAAGAACAGACCCTGTGGCTAGAAAGTCATATGAGAAGGATGAGGAGCTAATTATTTTTGGGACCTGAGATATTTGATATTATTTAAATACTTATAGGATAAAAGCAGTAGAAATCAATGGAATGTGAAGACAGAAATAAATGAGTGATGTGCTTAGAAAGGCTAATGTGGGCCTCAGGCAGCAGATAGAGAATAACTCATAGGTGCGGGAGGAGCCATCACTGTGACAAGAGCAAATGGAATGATCTGAACTTCTGATCTGGGTAAGAACATGGATATTTTACAGGTAGGAATTAAGTGAACTTTCATCTGAAAAAAAATATAGTAGTTATGCAGTTCACAATGACATTTTGGCAAGGATAGACCACATACACACAAAGGTGGTCCCAGAAGAGGATAATGGAGCTGACCAAATCCTATCACTTTGTGATGTAGCTGTCAAAAACTAACCTGCACTGCCTGTCATGTAAAAGTGGATCACATAAGATTATGTACAGTACCTAACCGTGAGTGATCATGAGAAATACCATGTTATTGGCTTATGCATTTACTACACTATACTTTTTATCATTATCCTTCTACTTATTAAAAAAGAGTTTACTATATAACCTTCTGCCTTGTGACACCAGCGGCAGCCTTACACATTTCATGTTTATCATGTCTCATGACTGTATCAAGAGACCACATGAAGAGACTGACCTATACTACTGAGCTCTGTGTAGGCACACTCTGTGATGTCTGCATAGTGATGCAATCATTTAATGACACATTTTTCAGGATGTATCTTCATCCATAAGCAACACAAGATTTTGTGTGTGTGTATGTGCACACGCAAATGCATGTATATATATGTTTGTGTGTATATATATATGTATGTATGTATATAAATATAAATTTGCTTTGAGGGAAGTGGTAGTGTGGTCTGCTGAGGAGAGGTACATTGCTATAATCTCAGTGAACACTAAATATTTGTAGAGTAAATGACAATATGTTAGAAATCAAACAGATATCTGAATAATTTGTTGGTAATCACTTTTTGTCCTACTTGCTTTTGTGTTTCAGCTTGGCAACTTTTCCTTTTTATTAATACTCAATGATAGTACCTAATTAGAAATTAAAAATAAATCAACCAACCAAACAAAAGTCCATCTAAGTTGGCTTCTACTCCATTCCAGAGAGCTTTATTGGGAATAGAATTGTTATACCACACACACACACACACACACACACTCACACACACGCGCGCACACACACACGCACTCAAACCTTCTAAGATAAATATATATAGTTGTTGTTGTTGTTGTTAAGAGTCATTGAGTTGGTGTCTGACTCATAGAGATCCTACATACAATGGGCAAAACTCCATTGTTAGTGCTTCACTGCTATTCATCGGGTTTTCAATGGCTGGTTGTTTTTTGGGAGTGGGTTGCTGGGTTCTTTACCCAAGCCTATACCACCTGGCATTCCCAGGCAGTCTTCCATCCAAGTACTAACCAGGCCCCACTCTGCTTAGCTTCAGAGAGCTGACAGGATCAGACACCACAATGGTACAGCTGCAGATATAGATATCACTATATGTATGTATCTATCTATCTATCTATCTATCTATCTATCTATCTATCTATCTATCCTTTTTAATATGCTGTGATTGTCATGTCTATGGGTTTCACACCAAAATGCTAAAGATGAGTTAATGCATATAATCCCACAGAGCCAGCCTTCCACAGACAATTCTTAACATCTAAGGATTGGAGGGAGAAGGATCTGAACTAATTAGCCACTGAAAACCCTATGAATAGCCTAGGAGCACTGTCAGATATAGTACTGTAAACTGAGCTCTGTAGGCTGTAAGGAATTCAAGAAATAACTGGGGAAGGGTTGACTCCTCAAACAGAGTCAACCTTAATAAGGTGGCACAGCTCATAATGAGAAGAAACATAGTGTCTGCAACATTGGGCTCAAACATAAAAAAAATCATCTGCATATCACAGGATTGGGTAGTATTTTGTTCTGCTGTACATAGAGTCACTATAAATTGGATCCAACTTGGCAGCACCCAACAGCAAAGACAGGAGGAGAGATTTTAGCCAAATAAGTTCAAGGGAAAGCTTGCACAGCATTGTGAGATATCACTATAAGGTGGAAGATTGCTTGGATATGGAAGGATTAGGAAACAGTGGAACTGAGTTCTGTTGACTCTCACTCTTGCATCTCTGAGGACACATCAGTTACTTTAGAGCATATCTTCCTCTCTTTTCTACTTTTTCCACTTTCTTTTCTTTCTTT
This sequence comes from Pedetes capensis, assembly GCA_007922755.1. NCBI lineage: Eukaryota > Metazoa > Chordata > Mammalia > Rodentia > Pedetidae > Pedetes > Pedetes capensis. Next base: position 3,132 of record VMDO01025413.1, read on the forward strand.
TTTTTTAAAAAAATCTTTTACTGTCTTCTGTCTTGATCTTTCCATACTCAAAAGTTACAGGCAAGAGTTGTGCATTGTGAGAAGAGTTGATGAGGTCTTGGAGTGGGTATTCCCTGCCCACAGAGCCCCAGTGTTCCACCATTATGGGAACTTCTCTGTCTTTCTCCACATAAGTTTTCTCCTTTTATGTGGTACAGATAGAAACAGAAACCATGAAAATAGCTGGTAAGCACAATGTTTTTATTTTTACTTACCCCTTGATTCAGGTTGCAGTCGTACAGCTAACTTCTGCTGAAACCTGTTTTAGACTCAACAAGAAATTCTGTGAAAATAAAACGAGAATCCTATGGTCCCAAGTATCAGCTAGGTACCAAACAGGAAATATCAGCCAGGGTTGATTTAAGACCACTAAGATATTGATTTTCTGTAAAACCACAATGGTTAAGAAATTCTCCTGATATGGCTAAAGTAGGAAAATTTAGAACACATTCAAATATCAGATATTTTGTCTCTGAGAAGGGAGACTTTGAAATGTCTACATATTTATACCATTTCCCCCATGATGTCTAGCACGTTCAATGAATAAATATTTGTTGAAAGCAGTTTTTATGTGTATAATGTAAAAAACGGGGGCTGGGGCTGGGATTTAACTCAGTTGGTAGAGTTCAGCTCTGCAGTCTCTGAGCTCCTGGGTTTGATTCCCAGCACCACAAAATATGGGAGAAGGACATGGCAACCCACGCCCAAGACAATCCCCAAACAATCAGCCATTGAAAACCCTATGAGGGTCGCTATGAGTTGGACATGACTTGATGATACCTAATAACAACAATGTAAAACAAAGATTGTCAAAATTATAGGAAGGAATCTAACACTTATGTTTCTTTCTTATTTTTAATTTGAAAATTAAGGAGACATCATCCTCTTGGGGAATAATAGCTTCATCCCTTTGCCCTGCCAGCAGCCCATAAATTGTGTACAATGAGGTTCTTATTTGTCAGGAATGCCCTGGAAATGTTTTGCAAAATAATCATGATAATCCTGGCATAATTTTCCTTCTGTTTTTTCTAATTGAGCTAATTGAGCTTGGAACAGAAAAGGAAGAATGTTATAAAAAACTTTATGAGGGATTTTAGAGGAAGAATTATAGTAATGGCATGAAGAATGATGCCACTTTTTGGTGGAAAAAGAACATAAGTGCTTTTATCTTTTTAAAGCAATTTGAAAGTTATCTTGACATTGAGGCTTAGAAAGCAGCTTAATGTCTTATGTCACATGCCTGACATTTTCCTCTGCAGCACTTTAAAATGTGGGATGGTCCTCTCTTGTCTATGATCATTATATGGAAGGTAATATCATCCACGCAGGAAAGAGTGGGTAGTTTTAGTTACTAATGTCTCTCAGGTTTGTATTTATGAAGAGTTAATCCAGGAGGCTTCCCATTTTTGGCATCAAATACCTTACTGGGAAAACATTTTTGAATAACTTAACATATGTCCATTTATTTGTAAGCTTTATTCATGTGCTACAGTCATTTTGTACAATAAATATTATTGAATATTTAATTTTCTCTTTTTATATGAAAATAAACACAACAGAAGGGCTTTTGTTACTTATTAAAATTATTTTTATTCAAGTGCTTTAATTTTTTCCCTCATGCCTCAATAACATTGCATATCTCAAAAGGTGTATGGCATCCCTCCCCATCCTTCCTTGCAGCCACTATTGGTTTATATCTCTCTCTGGCATTGTAAGTAAAGAACCACATAGTTTTTAAGAAAAAAAATGAGGAATATATGAAGCTCAGAGAAATACAGTCACTCTTTAGAATATAGTGACTATTAGCTGTATAGTTGAATTCTACCAAAGTTATGCATCTATACTTCTCCACCAAGGACTAATTGTCAAATTAGGAATGGTCCTCATCCTTTGGCTTCAGTTCCTCTCTGTTCGTAACCTGCCCAGATGTTTCTAATGATAGGATTGGTACTGAAAGTGAAAAGAGAAGACCCAGAGTGTGTGGCAAAGGGTTGGCTCTAACATGTCTCAATTGTTGTTGTTAGATGCCATCAAATGGGGTCTGAATCATAGTAACCCTATGTACAGAAAAAAAAAATGCTACCCAACCCTGTGACAGGCACAGGATCTATTTGATGTTAAAGCCCATGGTGGCAGCCCTGATGCCAATGTAATTGAGGGTCTTCCTTTTTCTTGTTGGCCCATCATTCTCCCAAACATGATATCCTTCTGCAGGGACTGGTCTCTCCTGACAACATGTCCAAAATACTTAAGAGTCAGTCTAGTCATCTTTGCTTCCATGGAGCACTCTGATTGCACTTCTTCTAGGACAGATCTGTTGGTTCTTTTGGCTGTCAATATTCATCTCCAGCACCATAATTCAAAAACATCAATTCTTTTATCTCCCTTATTTCTGCATTCTCTGAGGATCCAGGCTCAATCCTCAGCACTGCAAAAATAGGAAAAGGATATGGCAATCCTCCCCTAAAACAATCCCAAAACAATCAGCCAATGAAAACCCTGGAAGGGTCACTATGAGTTGGACTTGACTTGACAGCACCTAACAACCACCACCTTATTTGCCATACAGCTTTCACAAGAATATGATGCAAGTGAAAATACTATGGTATGCATCAGTGACACCTTTGTCTTCAATATGACATCATTACTTTCAGCACTTTACAGAGGTCTTTTGAAATAGCTTTTCTCAATGCAATGTGTCTTTTGATTTTTCAACTGCTGCTTCCATGGGTGTTGATTGTAGAACCAAGTAAATCAAAATCTTGGACAATCTCAATCTTTTCTCCATTTACCATGAAATCATTTACTTACCCAGTTGTATGGATTTTTGCTTTCTTGAAGTTGAGGTGCAGCCCATACTAAAGGCTGTGTTCTTTGATCTTCATCAGCTAATGTTTCAAATTCCTTTTACTTTCAGCAAGCAAAGTTGTATCATCTGCATAACACAGGTAGTTAATGAGTCTTCCTGCAATCCTCATGTCATGTTTTTCTTCATGAAGTCCAGGTTTTTGGGTTATTCACTCAACATAGAGATTGAAGAGGTAAAGTGAAAGGATACAGCCCTGACAAATACCTTTTCTGACTTTAAACTAAACAGTGGTTCCTTATTTTGTTCAGATGGTGACTTCCTAGTCCATGTACAGATTCTTTATGAGTACAATTAAATGTTCTGGTATTCCTACTCTTTGTAATGTTATCCATAATTTGTTGTGATCCACACAGTCAAGTGTCTTAGCATAGTCAATAAAACATAGATAGACATCTTTCTGATATCCTCTGCTTTTGGCTAATATCCATCTGACATCAGCAATGATGTCCCTGGTTCAATGCCCTCTTCTGAATCAGGCTCATTTTTCTGGCAGTTCCCTGTCTATATACTGAGACAATTGCTGTTCAATGATTTTCAGCAAAATTTCAATTGTGTGATATTAATGATATTGCATGATAATTTCCACATTCAGTTGGATCTCCTTTCTTGGGAATAGGCACAAATATGTTGGCCGGGTAGCCATTTTCTAAAGCACCTCCAGTGCTGCATTTGTTGGTGAAATATCTCAATTGGCATTCTAACAATTCCAAACACAATTCTGGGGCTTTGTGTTTCACCAATGCCTTCAAAATAGCTCCGACTTCTTCCTTCAGTACCATTGGTTTATGGTCATATACAATTTCTTGAAATAATTGGTTATCCAACAATTCTTTTGGGTATAGTGCTTCTGTGTATTCCTTCCATCTTCTTTTGAAGTTTCCTGTATCACTTAATATTTTCCCTGTAGAATCCTTCACTGTTATCCCTCAAGTCTTATCTTTTTTATTCAATTCTTTAAGCTTGAGAAAAAAATAGAGCATGCTCTTCCCTTTTGGTTTTCTATCTCCAGCTCTTTGCACATATCATTATAATATTTGATTTTGTCTTTTCTAGTTGCCCTTTGAAATCTACTACTTAGTTCTTTAACTTTGTCATGTCTTCCTTTTACTTTAGCTGTTGGACATTCAAGAGCAAGTTTCAGAGCCTCTTTTGACGTGTAATTTGGTCTTTTTTTCCTGTCTTTTTAATAACCTTTTGCTTTCCTCATGAATGATGTCTTTGCTATCATACCACAACTCTTGTGATCTCCATTCATTAGTATCTAACTCATCAAATCTCTCTTAAGATGATCTCTGAATTCAGGTGGGATATACTCAAAGTCATGCCTTGGCTCTTGTACACTTGCTCTAATTTTCTTCAGTTTCAGTTTGAACCTGCATATGTGTAGCTCATGGCCTGATGCATAATCAGCATATGGTCATGTTTTAACTTTCAATACCCAGCTTTTCCATCATCTCTTCCACAATGTAGTCAATTTGGTTCCTGTATGTCCTTTCTGGTGATTTCCACATGGATCATCATCATTTATGTTGGTGAAAAAATCTGAACTAATGAAGAAATACTGAGAAAATAAGGTGCTTAGAGTTTGAGTGAGCTTCAAAACTAATGGCATAAATGAAATTGAAGAGGACATTGGACTTCAATCTTTGAAATTTTAAAATCTTTATATCCCTCACACATTATATGTTAATATCTAAAGAATTTCATTGCAAGTCTAAATAGTTGCAAAGGAAGTTTGTCATATTGTAGATTTTGTCATTTAAATGTAAAATAGTCGGGTGCCTTGGTGCATGCCTGTATTCTCAGCAACTGGGGTAGCTGAGGCAGGAGGGTCACAGGTTCCAGGCCAAAGGCAGCCTGAGCAACTTAATAAGACTCTCACTTAAAATAAAAAATAAAAATAGAAAAGGGGCTGTGAAGCAGCTCAGTGGCAGAGCACTTGCCTAGCTGCTCACGGCCCTGAAATCTACTCCCCAGTACTGAAAAAAAAAAATGTTCTTTAAAATATCGTCAGCACAATACCAATAACATCCATTTCATATCTTCTACCAAGTACATTAATACACATGCAAAGCTCCTTAAAAGTCAGATATTTTAGTGTCTACTGACCCTGTAAGCTAATTTTTAATGCTTTTTCTCCCTACATAAATTTCTCCCAATGTGCTATATATTTTATACCTGAAATAATCTTATTGATCCCTATTTTCTGCTATTCTGCAACAGATATGTTGTGTTATTGTTATGTGCCATCAAGTCAGTATCTGACTCATAGCGACCCTCATAGGGTTTTCAATGCTTAATTGTTTCAGGATTGCCTGGGGAGTGGATTGCCACGTCCTTCTCCCATTTTTGCGGTGCTGGGAATTGAACTCGGGACCTCAGAGACTGCAGCGCACCGCTCTTCCAACTGAGCTAAATCCCAGCCCCTGCAACAGATATATACATATGTAATATAAAAATTGAAACAAATATGTCTATATTCCCAGTTTCTCCTTAGAGCACCTGATAAAATACTTGTTACCTTACCAAGTTTTTTGTGTGTTTTTCTCCCACAGATTTTTAAGTTACTTAATAAGAAGCTTCATTAAATGTATGTTAACATACATTAAATATGCATTTATTACCATGAAATGTATCAGAATGTCTGTGGTGGACAGAATTCTGAAATGACCTACATAGAACTTCTCCTGGGGTGGGCTCTGTACAGTCTGTCCCCTCATGTGCGGGCAGGACCCACCAACTTAATGACCTAATAATCACAGATGGATTCTGTTATGATTCTCATGACTTCATTAATCCAATGCCAACATCCGGGTGAGTCTGACTCAATCATCTGAGCACTTGCGAGGAGACTGAAACTGGTAGGGTCACAGAGATCTTTAGCCATAGAGGTATTGCCTGCCAAGGACAATCCCCACAGCTAGCAGTGTATACAAAGGGAGATACACAGAAGCTTCCAGGACTTAAGAGCCTCCCCAGGACCAGACCCAGAAGCAGAAATAATAAGGGCTTGAATTTCCTGAAGCTGAGACATCTAAATTAACCACCAGCTTGAATGAGCTCAGGACCAGGTCCTTCCTTAGCTAAGGCAAGCTCCAGAAACCAGGGCCACCCTGAATGTCACCCCAAAACTGAGCAGAGGAAGTGAGTGCTGGAGGGGGTAGGGATTCTGACCTACAAATCTGCATGCTGGTGAGTCTGGGGTTTGGACTTAAGATGACGAGTGTGGGCTGTCTTCTACTTGGATATAAGCCTGGAGTGCTCAATGCATTGTTTGTGCTTGCAGGAGCCCCACCGCCTCCAGTTTGCCCAGCTCAGTTGCAGGAGATATGATAAAGCAGGAAGTTTCCAGACCATGGCCCGCACACCCACGGGGCGGGAGGGAACACGGAGGCAGCATCTGGCTGCAACAGCCCCTGGCAAGGGGGCATCCTCCTCTACAGGCAGGGGGGTGAAGAAATCTCGTTGTTATCAGCCTGCACTGTGACCCTCTGGGAGATGAGAAGCTACCAGAAGTCCATTCAACTTCTCACTCGCAAGCTCCCCCTCTGGTGGCTGGTGAGAGATATTGCTCAGCGTAGGGCTTCCTATGGGCCTGTGAGGCCTTCCTGCCTTCTTGAAGACAGCAACCTGGGTGCCACCTGTACCAGAGGAGCCACCGTTATGGTAAAAGATATGCAGCTAGCCCTCTGTATATGGAAGGGGTGCTTCAGATTCCACCGGGTGGGAAACCCTTCATTCTCAAAATACAGAAACAAATCTCTTCCTGTTATCTGGTATTTCTGGTTGTTATTTTTTCACTCTGTGAGTAAGGTTGCTGGAACAGGGTGATTTCAAATGAAAAAAGAAGGGTTGGAAACGGACACTTCTTCCATTTTCATTTGTTTGTGAATTGCTAGTATAAATGTGGGAAGTAAAGCACTAATACAAGACCAAATATCTCAGAGAGCACGCTTCAACAGGTCAACTTTCCAGCAGTTACAAATAATCCCATCAGATCTTTCGGACAATACCAGCATTTGGTTGTTTTTCAACCAAGTCAATTTCCCATTAATGGCAAGTGACAGAGCATCCAATGACTGTGGTCTTGGTGGGTCTGATCCAATTATCTGAGTTCTTAGTGTGTGATTGCCTCCCCTTGGGATCACAGAGCCCTCCATATAGACAGAGATTGCCTGGCGGCCATGCTTCACTGCCTGTGTACACAGAGAGAGTGCTGTGTGAAAGACACAGATACATAATTCATGTTTACTACACTCAGTGATGTTAACAGTGCTTTTATAGGCAAAAACATTTCTCTGAAACATTGTTTTAGAGTGTCTTAATTTTTATTCATACTACTAATGACTCACTTTGATAATCAAACCTGAGTGTAAGAATATAAGGAAAGAAAATGTTAAAGAATGAGGCAAAGTAGGTTCATCAGGACTTGTAAATTATTATGCACTCTGGGTAGACATTCAAGTTCTGCCTGGCTTGTGCAGCTCACCTTTACTGAAGAAGCATCTGGACTCGAGCCAATTCAGGTGGCCAAAATCAATGTCTCAGAGTTGTGAGACAGAGGTCCCCTGTCCTGCCTGGCTCTGGGTCTGGGTCTGAGCATGCTCTCAGCTCCTAGAGACTGCACTCCTTGTTTGGCCCTGTGATATCATTGGGGACACTCGATCATGTGATCCATGATTTAATCTGTGTGGTGACAGCTCATCAGATCAGAGTTCCCCCCACTCATGAGGAAGGAGCAGAGAGAGGACGGGCACCCAGGGGTGGGAAATGTGTGGCCATTTTGGAATTCTGGCTGCCACGGAGATTCTGGAAGTTTACATTTCATGATAAAAAGTGGGATATTTATAGTTTTTTAAAAAAAGATATTTTTATAAAGTTGCACATTGGTCAACTTAAATGTCTGCATAGAAACCCGTGTAGGCAACACATCCTGCCCAGGTGCTCCGAGGCTGAACTGGGCAAGGAGACCACAGACAACCTAAACAGCCACTGCTCTAGCCACGTCTTTGACTTCAGCAGGGCCTTTCTTGGGGCATTTTTCTCCTCAGATGACCCTCGTGAAACTCTTCAGGGAGGCTCCTGGGAAAGATGAGAAAAAGATAGAAGATGTCCTGATGGAGTGGGCATATGCCAATATCACTGATGACCCTCCTGCTCCTCTGTCACCCTGAATGTGGTTGTGGCACTTGGGGATGAATCATTCTTCTTGTGCCCAGGATGGAAATGCCTTGAGGCCCAGAGAACCAAGCCCTGACCTCACAGAGCTGCTGATCCAAGGCCACAGCTGCTACCTGCACCCCCTGGATCACTGAGAAACAACCAAAGCAGAAACTCTATTTCCATCCACTGCTAATTGGTTTTGTAGTAGACAGCAGTGCTGGTCTATGCAATATATGTATTGTGAACAGAACAAGAAATAAAATCCAGTCATGAAATAAGTGAACACCATAACTCTGTATGCATATTTAACACATCTTTTAATGATAATGATTTGATGGGAAAGAGTTCATTATTAGGGCCTAACTCCCATAGCATTAGCACTGAGAACTTTGGGAGCTTAGAATTATCATTTTTATTGATCTCTGATGTCAAGGATGGTTTAGATTTTTATAAATAAACACATTAAAGACTAATGAAGCAACTATAGAGACAGTGACTTGTTGTTGTTAAGTGTTGTCACGTCAGTATCCAACTCATTGTGACCCTGCTTACAACAGGCAAAACACTATTGTCAGAGCTTCTCTACTGTTCATAGGGTTTTCAATGGCTGATTGATTTTTGGGAGTGGGTTGCCGGGTCCTTCTCCCAAGCCTACCGCACCTGGTGTTCCCAGGCGGTCTCCCATCCAAATACTAACCAGGCCCGACCCTGCTTAGCTTCTGAGATCTGACAGGATCGGATGTTACAGGGCTACAGCTGCAGGCGAGACAGTGACTATTGAGTAATTATTAAAAATAATATCAAGCCAACTCATGTGATGCTATCATTAATGATAAAATTTGAGTTAGATACATGTTTAGTATTGTTTAATTGTAAAGCCTAGAATGATGTTTCGTTGTCAAGAAATGATAATTCTTGATAGTAACCCTGGAGAATCCAGATATATCAGATTTTGACAGTGGATCAAGAAACAGTGCCATTATGGGAGAAGGACAATACATTGAACACCATTACAAGTGACATGGAGTGAGATATGTAGTCAAAGAGATTTTAATATACCATGAAAGAATTAGTTTTGTTACTTTTTGTCCAAGATTCTTAAAAAGCAAACAGAGAAACCAACAAATGGATATGAATGAGCTCATTAAATACACTGTTACTTCTTACTATCGTTTTTCTTAGTAGGTTGATTCAAGTACAATATTAATGAGGTCAAGATCGTATCTTAGATCCCTAGATAGTCTGGTTAATTTGCACAAAGAAAATTACATTTTATTACCATAGACTCTTTAACTAACTTTGTCAGGTCACTTTTGAAATATGTGTCGCTGATCATAGGGGCAGTTGGGTAAAAAAAGTGCACAAATATTTCATAGAAATAAGCATCCTAATTGCCAAGAAAGTAAACACATGCTAACATAGTATCACAGAATATAAATGTATCTTATTTAGTTTATAGCTTTGTGGTTTTTAATAAGCACTTTTAATTGCAATTTTTTAAATTCAAGTATTCCTGAGGATATTCATTATATAAACAGAGAGTTACATTGATTGATGGGAGAGAAAAATAGGTGTCTATAAATCAAAATTCTGATGATTCTTTTGATTTCCAATTCCACTGACCTCCATCCACTATGTCTTCTTCCAACCAAAGTGCTTTCTGAAATAACTTTTAAAATGGGAGTTGGGGTTCTGTGAAATATGGAGGTTAAGATACTTATCGACAGGAATATTCTCATTTCGTTGTTTTTGTTAGTTGCCATCAAGTCAGATCTGACTCATAGCAACCCTATGTACAATAGAATGAAACACTCATTGACATTGTGCCATCTACAGGACTATTGTCATAACTTCTCTGCTATTCATAGTGTTTCCAATGGCTGGTTATTTTCGAGATTGTTTCCAGGGTGGACTGCCAGGTACTTCTCCCATTTTTGTGGTGCCAGGGATCGAACCTAGGTCTTCAGAGTACACAGAACAAGCACTCTACCAACTGAGCTAAACATATCCTCATTTTAGAAATTAGAAAAGGATAACTTGTGTCAGATCACCCAGTCAGGTAGTGGCGAACCTGGTATTTAAACTTAGGTTGGGAAATTCTTTCTACAGAGTGGAATTCAACAATTAACATTCGTCTTCTGCTTAATAGATGGAATTGGGCTTTCCAGACTGGTGGGTGGCTGTCCTCCACACTGAGTTATTTGAGAATTCAGATTTGATGCAATCCTTATTCAAGTACTTCTTGGGGCATTGTCATCTTTTTCATGAAAGAGACATGGTCAAAGGACTCTAGTTGGCAATCAGGAGTAGAGAGTATGGAGGCTGTATGATTGCAAAATTGTGTCATAAGCTGAGGATGGAACTTAGATATGAGTCCACACTTAACTGCAAATGAGTATGTACAGTAATGTGTGAAGAAGGGATGGAAGATTTTGATGGATAAATGGGAATCTCTGCCATCAAATCCTGTTGACTCCTCCAAATTGTGAAACAGGAGTGTTACCTTTAGTTCTAACAATAAACTTACTAAATGATGTTTAATCTTTGTTTTTCATTTGTCTTAGTCTATCTGTACTACTATAATAAAATATTTTAGACTGGGTAGTTTGTAAAGAGCAAACACTTATTTCTTACAGATCTGGAGGCAAGGAAGTCCAAGATCGAAGTGCCAAATTATCGTGTGGTATGGGCTGCTTTCTGCTTCCAGGATGACATCCTGTTGCAACATCCTCACATGGGTAGAAGATGGAAAGGCACAAGGGTACTTTCTTCAATCTTGGGCAATTTTATAAGAGTGCTATTCATGTATGAGGATGGAGCCCTCATGTCCTACCTACCTCCTAAAAGCCTCACTTCTTAATATTTCCACACCGGAGAATTAAGTTTCAACATGAATTTTGAAGGGACACATCCAAACCCTAGTATCATTGGAGCCTCATGAAGATACATTGAAGTTCACAGAATAGGAATATCCTGACAATCTTAAAAATGAGATTGCTCTTTAGGAAATGAAATAGTAAGGATCTTTGAAATTTAGTATTTGTCAAACCTCTAGGAAAGGTAACTTCTTAGTAAAAATTATCTTTTTTTAATTCCTACTCCCTTAAGCATATTTCAGACCCTTCAGATTTTCTGCTTTCCTTAGTAGATTATGATCACTTTGAGGAGAGTATAAAGTATTACCTCTTTCTGTGTTCTCATGGACCACACAGAATGCCTTATACATAGATACTGAGTAAATCTCATGTGAGTTTTAAACATCAGTAACTGCTTATGAGTTATGATTGGACCACAGTGGTATTCTGTCATGGTCTGAGTTGCTTTGTTTTGTAGGCTTTTCATTATTTTGGTGCATTAATATTTGATACCAACACTTTCAATATAGTGATAGGACATAAAACATATTAACGTGAAGATAGTTTTAGGCAGATTAATTTGTAAATAATTTGAATCTTATAGATGGACATCAAATGTGATGATGCTATTGCTCAATAACTAATGTGAACAAACTCCTTATATTTATAAAGATAATTAAATATTTGGTTGAACTAGTATTAAGTATTCTGGTATTGCTATATTTTACATGATAAAATATTGAATGTGAGAATACAAGTTGTTCAACTCAACAAAAAACAAGCAAAAGCAAAACCTCTGCTTAATTTCCTAATTGTTCATTCATGGCTTCCTTCCAGAAATGATTTTTGACAGTATTGAAGGCAAAGGCAGTTTACATTGTGGGAAACGGTTCCTTGATTCTGTTGTATGGTATTATTTTTTTGACCATGTTTAATAGGTGTGGCATTAACAAAAAGAATCTCTAGAGAAAGAAGGTAGGAAAATGAAGCATACTTTTATCTCTTTTGGAGATTCCCAATGAATATTAGCATAAAAGAAATGGGGAAGGGACTCGTGGAGGCAAGAACTGGAAGATGTGGAAGAGGGGAAGGGGAGGGGAAATAATGTAGAGGGGTAAATGGGAAGAGGATGGTCTCAAAATATATGATGCAACTATACAAATACATAGGGGCTGGGATTTAGCTCAGTTGGAAGAGTGCCGCTCTGCAGTCTCTGAGATCCTGAGTTTGGTCCCCAGCACCGCAAAAATGGGAGAAGGATGTAGCAATCCACTCCCAAGTCAATCCCGAAACAATCAGACATTGAAAACCCTATGAGGGTCACTATGAGTTGGACACAACTCAATGACACCTAACAACAACAACATACACATGCATAGCAAAAAATAGAGGAAGGGAAATGATTGCACATGATTTTTATTACATATTAATCAAACGGTTCTGTAAAATATGTAAGATGATGATAATGTAACCAAAAGTGACATAATAGTCTCATAATGGAAATAGCAAAAGTCTTATTACTCTGTATCCCATCAACATGGGTAAATAAAGGAAAAATAGATGAATTTAGTAAAAGTAATCTCTTAACTTCTTTCTCATTATGACTGTTCTACTGGTTGGACTTTGAAGTTTGTTTTTGCCCTCTCAAAACATCTACCATTACTTTATTGTTCATGGATCCATATTTGCTATTATTTTTAAGCATTTGTAGGAGTCACTTGAAAATAAGATAAAAGGCAAATGTGCAATGCAACAAAGGTTTGACTTTTGTCTAATTGTTCAAATATACAAATAAATAAAGTTGGAGAAATCTGATCTCTTCTGAAAATTTTAAATTCTGTTTACATAATTAGAATTGCCGAAGTTTCAGAAAGCAGAAAATAAATTCTCAAGAATAAATTTGTCACTTTTTTGTTTCAATGTTTCTTCTCACAGGTATGTGGCATTACATGAATACCTAAGTATTGTCACATGCTTTTGGGTTCCATTTTCCCTTGTTCTGCCTGCCCTGTGCATTTCTTTACCTTTTGAGCCACACAGACATTCGTATCTCTCCTCCAGAGAATCACGTCAACCTATTCCGTATTAACCATGTATTTCATCTGGAATCTTACATTAAAAGCCACATCCATGCTACACACTCACATAAGGACAGATATTTGAGAGTCAACTTCTGAGATTGGCACTTTGGTTCTGGAAATTACTGTATGATCTTGGAGAAGATTTTTAATCTTTCAGTGACTCAATTTCCTTATTAATAAACTGATATTAGCAGAGATATTGTGAATATTAAGTGAGTTATTCCATGATATGTACTTAGAAGGGTGTCTTCTATATAATAGGTGCTAAATGTCAGTGGCCTGCAGCCGTAGCCCTGTGGCATCCGATCCTGTCAGATCTCGGAAGCTAAGCAGGGTCGGGCCTGGTTAGTATTTGGATGGGAGACCGCCAGGGAACACCAGATACTGTAGGCTTGGGAGAAGGACCTGGCAACCCCCTCCCAAAAATCAATCTGCCATTGAAAACCCTATGAGCAGCAGAGAAGCACTGACAATAGTGTTTCACCTGTTGTACAGAGGGTCGCTATGAGTCGGATACCGACTCGACGGTACCTAACAACAAATGTCAGTGATTAGTGTAGTTATGTAATAACTATTGTTACACTATATGTGACTATATACTCACACTTTTCCTTCCTCAGTTATCTTGAGAAAATCATTCCAAACCCAGTAGTTTACCTTAAGTTTATGTCTTCATAATATTAAATGTCATGGATGTATCATAAATTATTCAGTCATCCTGCTGGTGATGAATATTCATCTTATTTCTAATGCTCACTGTTGTGAATAGTGCCAAACACCTGGAGATATAATATGTTAGGTACTGTTGAGTAGGTATCTGACTCATAGTGGAACCCCGTAGAACAGGTGAAGCACTATTGTCAGTGCTTCTCTGTTATTCATAGGGTTTTCAATGATGGATTGGTTTTTGGGAGGGGGTTGCTGGGTCCTTCTCCCAAGCCTACAGCACCTGGTGTTCCCAGGCAGTCTCCCATCCAAGTACTAACCAGGCCTGACCCTGCTTAGCTTCCAAGATCTGACAGGATCGGATACCACAGGGCTTAGGGCAGCAGGCCAGAGATATAATATATATGGTATATATTATATATCTTCATTCTTCTGTATTTATTTTCTCCTTTAAAATTAAAAGTTTACTGTGGATAAAATACATATAACATAAAATTTACTATCTTAACTATTTTAAGTGTAGAGTTCAGTGGTATCAACTACATATACATTGCTTTACAATCAATATCAGAACTTTGTTAATCTTGCAAAACTGAAATTCTAACCCTTTTAAACAAGACTTTCACATTTTTCCCTTTCCTCAGCTCTAGGCAACCACCCTTCTAGTCTTTGTTTCTTTGGATTTGCCTACTATAGGTACCTGATACTGTTGAGATTTAGGCTGGTGGGTAGAGTGCTTGCTCTGTGCACACTGAGGCCCAGGGTTTGGTCCCCAGCACCGCACTCATGGGAGAAGGACTTGACAGCCCACTCTTGAAACAATCCTGGTGAGCCATTGAAACCCTATGTATAGCAGAGAAGCATTGACATAGTGCCCCGCACGGCACAGTGTTGAGGAGTGTTTCATTCTGCTGTTCATAGGGTTGCTATGAGTCAGACCAGACTTGACAACAGCAATAAGAAGTACCTAATATTAATGAAATTATACAGTTTCTGTCTTTCTGTGACTGGCTTATTTCACTTAACATAATCTCATCAAGTTTTATCTATGTTGCAGCATGTTCCAGAATTTTCTTCCTTTTTAAGGCTAACTAATATTCCATTGGGAGAAGAGCCTGGCAATCCACTCCCAAGGCAATCCCGAAGCACTTAGCTATTGAAAACCCTATGAGGGTCGCTATGAGTTGGATACCGACTCGACGGCACCTAACAACAACAACAACAATATTCCGTTGAGCAGATTTACCATATTTTATATCTAGTCAATTGTTGGTTGGTGGACACTTGAGTTGCTTTTATCTTTTGGTTATTGTAAATAATCCTACTAAGAACACAAGTACTAAAGTATCTCTCTGAGGCTTTTACTTTCAATTTTTTTGAATACATAACAATAAGAAATTGCTGGATCATATGGTAATTCTATTTTTATTTTATGAGGAGCAACCATGCTAATTTTTATAGTGGCTATGCCATTTTACTGAATTTTAAAAATTTATGTTAATTTTTTATTAATATTTTGAGTCAAAGGTAGATTAATACATTTTAGGGGTAATGTGTATGAGTATCAGGAAAATATGGGCAAAATATGGATAAAATGTATTAGAACATATAATAAGATATCTAGAAGGACTGGTTTGGAATAGATATAGTTACAATTTAATATCTTATAAATATTTCTTGGCAATTAGTTAATCACTGTGGTAGAAACTAAAAGGTTAATCTTCTGACATTTAAGTGTATAATAATTATATTGTCATATGTTCAAGGTATCTTTAGAAGCTGAGTTCACCTTTCTATCTGAAAATGTCAGCACTTTTGCTCGTAACAGCAGTAGCTTCTTATTAAGATTCAGAACTAACTTTTGAAGTGAATTTTATTTTTCCTATTTCTCTTTCTATGCTGTAGGTTTTAGATATACAGGTTAGTTGATAAGTGATCTTTGTTATTACTATGCTTTATATAGTAAATATCAATTCCATCTAAGTTATATAATTTTAATGCTATTTCTCAGTTGATTTCTATTCAGTGTCTACTGGAAATCAATAGTGTGATTGATCCCAGTTGTCCAGACACTCTCCCAACATGTCAGTACACATACGTCTTTGGCTAGCCTTGAGATTGTAGGATCAAGCTAATGTCCATGTCAGTCATTGGACCTTGCTAAACACTCCTTTGGACCCAGAAGGTGTGGGGTAGAGCCTAGGAGTCCTCATTCCTATCCAGCCCCCATGTGAAGCTGATGCTGCTAGTCTACAGACCACACTTGGATTAACAGGGGCCTGGAGGACCAACAGCTCTTCTGCAGCCATAGCCCCCTGGCATCTGATCCCATCTGATTGCAAAAGCTAAGCTGGGTCAGGCTGGTAGGTCCTTGGACGGGAGATCACCTGAGAATACCAGGTGCTACAGGCTAGGGAGAGGAGAAGGACCTGGCAACCCACTCCTGAAATAATCCGTGACTGAAAACCCTATGAACAGCAGAAAATCACTGACAATAGTCCTGGGCATGGCACAGCATTGGAAAGTGTTTCTTCCTGTTGTGTGTAGGGTCCCTAAGAGTCAGATTCAAGTCAATGGTACCTAACAACAACAACATAGAAGACCAACAAAGGGTTGGGGTTTAGTTCAGTTGGTAGAGTGCTGCTCTGTGCTTTCTGAGGCCCTGGGTTCGATCCCCAGCATCTCAAAAAATGGGAGAAGGTATTGGCAGCCCACTTCCTAAACAATCAGCCACTGGAAACTCTATGAATAACAGGGAGGCGTTGACATAGGGCCAGGCCTGGCACAGTGTCAGGGACTGTTTCATTCTGTTGTACATAGGGTCACTATGAGTTGGGCCTGACTTGACAGCACCTAACAACAATAATAACAGAGGACTAACAAAGGTCTTGTTCTTATGGCACAGAAAAAAATCAAGTTTTTCAGCAGCTTTTAATATAAAGTATTATTTTTGTTAAGGATGCATTTTTCTTAAGAAAGGTAAAAAGTTCACTCAACTCTAACTTGCTAAATTGATTCTCCTTTTTAAAAAAATCGATTTCCTTATTCCATAACCACCACATTCTACTTAACTTCAATCAACCATTTTCTTTCTTTTCACCTTTTTAATTTTTTCTGTTTGGCAATGTAATATCTTGTTTCTCTGAGTGCATAGATGAATATATAGTTACTAACACTTCAATTTTTTTTTTTTTTTTGTGGTACTGGGGGTTGAACTCAGGGCCTTGTGCTTGCGTGGTTTGCAAGTGCTGTACCACTGAACTGTACCCACAGCTCATTTTTTAACTTTATGTTTTTGAAACAGGGTCTCACTAAATTACGCAGACTGTCTCTAGTCTAGAACTTGTGATCCTCCTGCCTCCTGAGTTGCTGGGATTACAGGTGTGTGCCACCACGCCTGGTTTACACTCAACTTTTAACCGACTTGATATATTGAACTAATATGTACATTACATACTGTAATTATTCATAGACTATTTAGAATTGTGATATAAAATATTATGGTAATTAGAATTCTTATATTTCTAAACATAGGGCATTATGTAGATCTCATGGTGGGGGTTGTTGTTGTTGGGGGCTGTCAAGTTGATTTGACTCACAGAGACCCATGTACAACAGATGAAACACTACTGGACACTGTGCCATGCGTGGCACTATTGTCAATGCTTCTCTGCTATTCATAGGGTTTTTAAAGGCTGATTTTTTTTTTTTGGGGGATTGTGCTATGGGGTCCTTCTCTCAAGCGTATAGCATCCTGTATTCCCAGGTGGTCTCACATCCAAGTACTAACCAAGCCCAACCCTGCTTAACTTCTGAGATCTGATCATATCAATGACCAGGGTGTTAGGGCTGTAGACCATGGTGGTGAAGTGATAACTATTTAACTTTTGTTTATCTTATGGAATGAAACACATATATTGTACATGTCCAAAATTTATTACTGCATTTGTAGAAATATGTCACCATTGCTAGTCACATAAAATGCAACATTTAAAAAAACTTTTATGCAGTGCTAGTGATTGAACTCAGGCTTGCCTATTTTAGGCAAGTGCTCTACCATCACCAGCCCACTGTTGTGCTTTTAACTAAAAAGAGATGCCTTGAAGGGAAGGAGTGAGTTTGCCAAGAGCATAGAACTGGCTCACGGGAGTGACATAGGACTTAATGAATTGAAATTCACAGTGACTGGGAGAGCTCCAGATGCTGAATCATGGCTTGGGGACTGAGCTCTTTTGTAAGAGGAGACTGGGCAAAATTAGATGGTGGGTAATACGGAAGGACATAAAAAGGCACAAGACTGCCATTGACCTCAGGGGTGAACTAGGCACCAGCAGTGGAGCTGGCCCCTTTAATAAACAGTGATTAGAAAGAAGTTCAGACTTAGGGAACAAGGGACAATAGAAAGAGTAGAAAGAAGGAGGGAGGGAACTAGAAAAGGGAAGTGAAGATTGCCAAAGGTAGGATGAGAAGAATCAATGTAGAAGGATAAGGAGGGAGAGGACAATGCCAATGTAAATGATGTAACTTCACGAGTACATGGGAAAAAAGGGGACTATAATCCAAATGTGCATACGAGTTTTACTACATATTAGTCAAAAGGTTCCATAAACCTTGTAAGTTGATAAAAGTGTAACCAAAAGTCATGTAAGAATTGCATAATGGAAAAAGCCAATGCTATATTACTCTGTACCCCACCAACATTTACCAATAAAGGGGGAAAAGGAAACAGTTACAACCAGCATGATGTTCAGATAAGAAAGAAAAGAAAAGAAAAGAAAGAAAGAAAGAAAGAAAGAAAGAGAGAAAGAGAGAAGAAAGAAAGAAAGAAAGAGAGAGAGAAAGAGGGAAGAAAGAAAGAAAGAAGTTCAGTTCACTAAAAGAAGAAAAGCCAAAGCAAGGCTGACAATGGGTGTTCTTAATTTAAGTCTCCACCTCCTTTCTTATGGAGATTGGCTTCTACAGTATTCCTTCCTTCTCTTTATTCTTCTCCTGTGACTATTCAGCTTTCTCCTGTTCCTCATTTTGTTTTTTCTCCTCTTCAGCTCTTGTAGGCATCCTTGAAACCTCAATATGCGTCTCGTTATTAGAAAGGAAATCACAATGCTAGAGTTAGACGTGAGGCTGGTGAAAGTAATTTTGATTAATTTATTCTAGCAGCATAGATGCATTCCAAGTAGATCTCAGCTTGAAATATGTTGATTTGGAAGTTAACATTAGGTAAAAAATATCTTCATAAATATTTACTTAGGGACTGTATTTGTCAGCTGTCAACACTTTAGCAGAAAAGTCAACCCACACAAACTTATGGTGGAAGAGGTTTCCTGGGGGCTCATGGTTGGAGAATTGGTCCATAATGGTGGCAGGGCAGGCAGGGAGGTGGCAGCAGCAGGACCTGTTGCTGATAGCCTCACGGCATGGTGCACCAAGAACAGAGAGAGACCAAGGTTGCAGATCCCAGGTAAAAACCTCCAAAGGCCCAGCCCCAGGGAGGTATTGGTGCCAAAGGCCTGGGTCCCAAAGTTCCACAGCCTCCCAGAAGACTGTCACCAGCTGGGAACCAAACAATATAACCATAACAGTTGGGGGACAATTTAGATGCAAATCATAACAGACACTCAGAATTCAAAAGAAATACAGCTATAATAGTGCCAGGATTTTACACAGGCCAAAAACACTTTCTAATTGAAAAACAGGAGTGGGAAAATGACAACTCACTTACAGCAAGGTGCCTCTACTTCCTAATATGAAAAGATGTACAGAATGCTACTTGGTTTATGGCATATAAGAACATACCATATGAATATAAACTGCCATTGTTAATATTTTGATATTGCTATTGGAGCTCAAAAATGGTGTGTAGAGCTAACAGTTTCCAACTTCTGAATTACCCATTTACAGTAGAAGATATAAGTCATTCGAAGATTATGTGAACATTTATTTTACTCTACTTTCAACATGAGAGTTAAAAGCATCTCCCCATGTACATATAATGATGAATAAATAATCAAAATAATTACAAAGCAAAAACTAGACACATACATATAAATGCATTGTATTTTAATTCAGAATGATTTATCTTACTAGGCTTGCTAAAATAGTCTCACCAAATATATATGTAAATACAAATATTATTTTTTTCTAAGTGTTCAGATGTGTCCAGAAGAGTTTTGAGATATTAGAATAAAAATAACCAAAACAAATACCAATGTATTCATTTTAAAATCTGTAAGTCATATAAGAGATCAACTTTTGTGCATTCTACTGAGCACACTCATGAAAACAAAATATGAGCAGATCTTAATTTCTCTCTCTAACATCAGTCTGCTATAAGAATACACTTTTATCTAATACATGTGAACCACATAAATAAACTCAAGGCAAAGTAGTATTTAAAAAATTGTTAGTTGTTGCTCTTCTGAATTCATCTAAGGCATTTTCATTTCAGTCTCAGACTATAAATTCTTCCCTGATCTCTCATTTTAAAACAATCCGGTCATTTTCTATCAAATCATCTCTTTCTAATTCCCACACAACACTTTTCAGCACCTGAAAATACCTTGTTTATTTTTGTCTTTACTGGTTCACCGACTAACCCAGGAGTACATTCAGATTCTGTGGACTCTGAAGCTCACACGATTTGAGTGATCCTTTTAAAGACAATACTGTAATTTGAAATTATGAGTGCAGAACTAGATGTCTTAGAAAGACCAGCATGATTAGTCCTTGGATGGGAGACTGCCTAGTAATACCAGGTGCTGCAGGGTAGGGAGAATGACCTGGAAGCCCACTCCTGAAACAACCAGCCATTGAAAACCTGACATAGAGTTGCTGTAAACTGGACCTAGCTCAACAGCACCTAACACAACAGAAAGACCCATGCAAGTGAGTGGGCTTGAAGCTTGGCTTCCCTAGCTTCAGTGTAAATCTACATCTGGTCTCATTTATTAGCTTATTAGATCTCTTGCAGCAGAGATTTCACATTCAGGGCATTCCCATATTTTTGGACTTCATGGGCACTTAATACAAAGTCTTTGGATGAATTAAGGAATGTCCACACCATGGTCATACTTCTCATAGTTACCCATGGTTTCTTTTCTCATAGAAAACACAAAATTCTATTTAAATATCTATTTCTATTTGAATAGCAAGACACTGAACTTTCACATTATTTTTATTCTAATTAAGCTCCTGTGTTTGTTTGCTGTGATGCTTTGTGGAAAAGTAATTTTGTTGTAATAATAACTATATATTTTTTTGAAATTGCCAGCAGGCTTTACTTACTCTAGAATATTATATTTCACAGTTATATTTCACATAATTGTGAAAGATTTCCAAAAATCAATCTTACCTTCCCTTTGGGGATTTTATTGGTATTTGTGTTTATTTTTGGCTTAAGTTTATTTTCTAACTTTTTCCTCACTGAATATACCTTGATTTTGGAATAAAAAAATTAAGAAAAATTCTTTAAAAAACAAAAGAATAAACAGTTTTTAAATGTTTGCTTGAAGCCTATCACCATGGAAAATTCCTATTCACATTCCCTAGTTTTTTTCCTTCAGTGTGGTGGTGGTTTATTTTCCATTGTAGGCAGATGTCTCTAAGATCCAAAGCATTTTTTTTTTTTTTTTTTTTTTTTGCGGTACTGGCGGTTGAACCCAGGGCCTTGTGCGTGCCTACTTTACAAGTGCTGGACCACTGAGCTGCCCTCTCAGCTCTTTTTTTTTTTTTTTTTTTTACTTTTTTTGAGACAGGGTCTTGCTAAATTATGCAGACTACCTCTGACCTCGAACTTGCGATCCTCCTGCCTCTGCCTCCCAAGCTGCTGGGATTACAGGCATGCGCCACAGTGCCCAGCAGCATCTTTGAGTACATAGTTCTCAGTCTGAAATTTGTAAATTCAGGTCTGTTTTTTTCTTTCTTGTTTGAGACATCTTGAAATTCCGTGTGAGGTACATTGTTATTGTTAACTTTTTGAATTTTAGTAACTATAGGTGTAAGGCTGGCCTATATCTTCTTTTCTTTCATTTTTTGACTCTGTAATCTCTACATTAGAAAACTTGTATTTGACCTGTCTAGGTATATTTTATTTTAAGTCATCAAATTTAAAGTATTTGAAACACCATTGCATAATTATCTGATCAGAGAGTTTCAATACCCTTTTATTTATGTGAGCAAGAAATACCAATTTAAAAACTGTTGAAAGCAAAGAGTTAAACATATCTGGCATAAACATGAGGTAGACTGAAGCCAATGGCTGGCTAACTCCTCATTTTAAGATGCCGGCTGGAATGAAAATATAAAATCTCAGGTTAATGGCAGTTTTCAAAAATGGCTTAAACATTTTAAGGATTAAAAGTAGCCAATTTTATTACTATCTTTTCAGGTTAATATCCCTCAGTATGTTCCAGGAGAGCCAGTTCATCCCAGCCCTTGAACTCAGGCTATTTATCAGCCTAAGAAGAGTATAATGGAGATGAACATCTATTGTCTCCAAAATAAATAATTGAAAGGTAAAATAGAAATGACTTTGAGATTATTTATTTGATTTGAATTAACTATATTAGTGCACACAATTAGTACTGGTAATCAATACTTTTTCTTTAGAATTTCAATTTAGACAGGGATATATAAAAATCAATTAACATTTCATAAGAATTATAAGGTAAGGGTGTGTAAAGTACTCTCAATAACTAAATCAACCATTTCCAAGCATTAGCTGAATAGAATTATAATGGAAACCAGAGAATCAGACTGTCTACATTCAGTATTCTTGATGGTACTTCTAGAAACCATTCTAGAATGAACTGTTGGAGTTTTGTGACCTGGCATGATGGGTCTGGGTCTTCAGGGAGAATCAAGAGTTGGCACATTGTAGAGGCACAACAGGCGGCCCTTCACCAGACAACAAAATTACATGCATTTATTAGTTCGCTTTCTTTTTAATGTTAAGGTTTGTCATATAGCTTACAGCAATAATGGTGTAGAATATTCATTCTCTCATCTCAATGTGCATAAAATCATGCAGAGGATTTATTGTTAAAGATAGATTCTCTGCCTGACATAGTTTGGATGTGGTCCATGTGTTAATAAGACTCTGTCTTCAGTTTAGGGCTATTGGAAGATGGCAGAACCTTTAAGAGGTGGGGTTGAGTGGGAGTCTTGGGCTGCTGGGGGTGTGCCCTTGAAGGGAAGTGAGAACTTAGGTCTCTTCCTATCTCTCATTCACTTCCTGGCTGCTGTAAGGTGAGCAGCTTTACTCCCCCACATGTTCATGCCATGGCATGCTGCCTTGCCACAGACCAGAAATCAGCAGAGCCAACTGACTGTGGACTGAAATCTTTGAAACTGTGAGACAAAATGAATATTTTCTCTCTTCAAATTGATTTATTTCATGTTGATTGTTTGCTGTATTTTGTTACAGCAACAGAAAGCTGACTAATGTATTGCTCTTTCTCAATTCTCCCCTACCACAAGCATAAAGGAGGGACCGAGAATTTGTATTTCTAGTAAGTCCACTAATACTGACAGCTCAGGGGTAATAATTTGAGAACAATGTTATAGTATAGTGATGGACTAAAAATCACTCATACATGGGGTTGAAAAACTATAAATCTATCAGAGTCATCATTTTATATACCTTTATGTAAAAAGTGAGAAAAGGTAAGTCCTAAAGCATTTCTGTTGGTTACTGAAAAGGCTGTTCATTTAGCTTCTATATTGTAAGAATAAATTTGACCATAGTAATATTTGACAACTAATATTTACCAAATTTGACCAGTAATATTTACCAAAAATGTGGAAAGGATGTGGCAATCCACTCCCTAGGCAATCCTGAAATGATCAGCCATTGAAAACCCTATGAGGGTCGCTATGAGTCAGACATCTTGACAGCACCTAACAACAACAATTGCCAAAAGTAAAACCTTTAGGATTTTGGGTATCCTTCATCCAATCACCCTAAATAGTATCTTGTGTACTGTGACAATATCAAAACTAGGGTACTGATGTTAGTTCAATCCAAATAATTTCTTTATTTACCACTAATTTTATAAGCATTCAATTGTCTATATGTAAAGTTCTATGCTATTGTATCACATGTGTAGGTTGATTTAACCATTAATACATCAAGGTACAGCCTATTTCAATTATCATAAAGATCTCTTCACTCCTTCATAGCTATCCCTCTCCTCTTCCCTGTCTCTCAAATTTTAACTATTCATTTTTAAGAATGTGTATATTTATTTGCTATTCATAGCCCAAACCATTCCTATACTGGCTAAGGTGAAATTTAGAGCTGTAATATTTGGAGACCCAAATTCCTGGTGGCTGGATCTGCGCTGAGCAGGTCTTGGTGTCATTTAAGGTAAAGTGAAAGCAGTGATTTGTACATGATGGGTCTTGGTTTATATGGCATGATTGAGAGGCAAGATTGCTCAGTGTAAGACATGCATTTCTGTATCTTCCACCCAGATTAAAAGAGGTAATTCCAGTTTTGAAATATCTGGCCAGAGCTTTCACTAGAATTTCTAGAAAAGTTTTAAGCCCAGCTTGCCTCTGCTTATCTAAAACATTCCAGATAAAAGGCCCTGAAACACTCTGCAGGTCACCTGTGTCAGATGGTTTGGGATTATAGGAAAATGTCTACCAGCTGCATCCATACTGTGTGGAACTCCTGCAAGCTGATACCATTGGTCTGACACTTAAGTAAAAAGTAGGTAACTAGTGTCAAGAGTCTAAAGGAACATTAGATCTTAAGAGTAAGAAGCTGTTAAATGATTAAAGCCAGTGTCTTTGTGTAGTGAGAGGTACAGCCAAGGCCGACAGGAACTTAAGGTCAAGGTGATGCTCTTTGGTTGTAAACCCTGTCATTGGCCCTATGTTATGGCACTAAGTTAAACAGCTTCAATGATGTCTCCTGTATTTCACTGTCACAATATAAAGTAGGGTTGCAATACTATTTTATTTAATCTTTAAAACCCAAATAAATCTATTAGTAGCATAGTGCCTTAACATGAACTGGTTTGAACTAAATTGAGAGTATTTAAAACTCTGTATCCATTTTCTAGTCATTCTCTGGGGCTTGCTAGTTTACTTAAATACAAAATGATGTGAGTGTCTAAAGACATGCATACAGATTTTCCTTTTCTTTCCATCTAGCTTAATGGTTCTGTACATTTGGTATGCCTAAGAATGACAGTGCCTGCAGCCATAGCCCTGTGGAATCTGATCCCGTCAGATCTCAGAAGCTAAGAAGGGTCAGGCCTGGTTAGTACCTGGATGGGAGACCACCTGGGAACACCAGAAGCTGCAGGCTTGGGAGAAGGACCTGGCAACCCCCTCCCAAAAATCAATCTGCCATTGAAAACCCTATGAACAGCAGAGAAGCACTGACAATAGTGTTTCCCCTGTTGTACAGAGGGTCGCTATGAGTCGGATACCGACTTGACGGCACCTAACAACAACAACAA
>VMDO01025414.1:0-28265 GCA_007922755.1 Pedetes capensis
CTTTCTGTTTTAGTTATTTATATTTTAAGTGGTCTACTTATAGTCCTATTTTCCCATAACACTTGTTTATTTTTGGTGCATGATTTTGTAGAATGTGAGTTTAAAAAAAAAAAAAAAGAAATGTACCAGAGGATAGAACAAGAAGATGGCACTAACAATGATGACAGAGATAAGAAACAGAGGACCCATCAAGTTCCAACATATAGCAGTTCCACAGAGACAGACTAGAAAAACAAAAGATGAGGGAAAAAAATTACTAAAGAAATACTTAAGAAAATATTCCACCTCTGTGGGGATGTATGGGAGCATTCAAATTAAAAACAAGAAGAATGACAACAAATTTAGAAATTTAGATGTGTCAATTTTAAGTTGCAGCATGTCAAGGATAAAGCAAAGGCCTTCAAATTGCAGGAAAAAAATAGGTCAGTTATGATGGTATTGAAAAGCAGAAGAGCCTCGGCCTTTTTCTTTGCAACAATAAATGTAGGAAGACAATGAAAAAGTGCCTTCAAAATTACAAGAGAACAAGATTTTCCACCTAAAATAGAATACTTTGGCAAGCTTCAATAAGGTTAGAAGACAGGATAAAGACATTTTTGTTATGAAAAGACTCACAGAGCTACCCTTCATGCACATTTAGGAAAGTCCTTGAGGCTGTATGTCAGTAAGATAAGAGACTTATGTAATTAAAAGGAAGATGTGAATTCAAGGGGAGTGGGAATAGGAGACCTGGGGTGGAGGCTGTGTAGCCAGCCTAGAAAGTTCAAATGGGAGGAAAAGAAAGGGAGTCTGGGAGGGACCACTCTTGAAGAAATGTGGATTCAATGAAAGGAGATATTGAAAGGTTTTAACAGATGAAAAGATGGTTGTCTAAGAATGAATCTTGCTTGGAGTTGCAGAGACCAAAACAGGAACATGAGTTAAAAAACAAAAGGAGCAAACAATAAAAAATAACCTTTTGGAGAGGATAGGGTTAAAATTCCTCAACAGGGAGATGACCTGTGACATTTGTACTTTTCTCTTTTACCAGGAAGTAAATGGTATGGAGTGCTAGTTAAAGAGCAGGACATTGCTCAGTGATGTAAAAAAATGGCCGTAAATTTAAGCCAAGAAAAAACCATAGCCACTGTGTGTTGGAGGGAAGGATGGGCAAAGGAGGGTTGGTGACTGGCTGTTTTACATCACAAGCTTAATGCATTATTGTGCACTTTATGTCAGAATAATTTTAATGAATAAACAATAATTTTAAAGATATTTAATGGGCTGAGAAGATGAAGCAGCAAAAATGAAGTCACTAATTCCTTAGGTATGGTGATTAAGGAGCAGAAAAAGGCTGTGAAGCTGTGCTTCTGAAATAAAACCCATATTTGATCCAGTTGGCTATAATTTAGGAGGACAAAAGTTAACCAAAGTAATTATTCCAATTTCACCATTGAGAGAAGCATTACAGAGAAGAAAGACTCCATTTCAGAAAGACACAACTTTCGCATAAACTTTCAAAGGAGTTCATTCCCGTTTTTATTTAAAAGGCCTTCTTAAATGCACAACCTTATAAAATTGAAAGCTTTGCACAATTTCTTAGAAGAATCTATTTGAAAAGAGAAAAGCAGCTTGAATTAAAAGGTTACAACCGAATATGAAAAGTTGCCAGGGGAAACCACAGAAGATAATTTTTCATACATTAATGGATAATATGGATGGTAATATTCATGCCTCTGAATAGACAGGAGGAGACTTCAGGCAACCTACTCAATTTTACTAACAGAAGCCTCGTCTATTTCCAGGAAGAGGTGGTGATTTTACCAACATGCATAAAGGAAAATCCCATAGCCTTCCTGGAAGCCATCTCAGGACAGGAGTACAGCAGTCTCATTAGCTAACACAGCTTATGCCTATGTAATTAAACACCAGAAACAAAGTGAGAGATAATGTTGCAGGCTACTGAACATAACAATTAGCTGTTTAAACTGTGAAAATGTATTATCTTCTTGTTGGGCAAATATTTTCATTGAGTACCCATGCTAGTGGATACCTCTCGCTTGCCTGTAGGATTCCCAAGTAGTACAATTTATCCTCAGTTGTAGAGATGGAGCAGGTTAGCTGGGCGCGGTGGCGCATGCCTGTACTCCCAGCGGCTTTGGAGGTGGAGGCAGGAGGATCACAAGTTCGAGACCAGAGGCAGTCAGTGTACCTTAGCGAGACCCTGTCTCAAAAAAGTAAAAAAAAAAAAAGGGCTGAGGGTGCAGCTCAGTGGTCCAGCACTTGCAAAGCATGCAAGCGGGAGGCCCTGGGTTCATCCCTCAGTACTGGAAAAATAAAAAATAAAAAGCAGTAATTGAGCAGGTTACCGGGACTAATCCCAACACTTCTCCTCTGATGCTTGCCATGATCTTCCCTTTAAGATGGACATTTGAGCTAACATGTTCTATCATTGTGAATCTGAGAATATATGAAGGAATGTTTGTGAAAAACATAGTAAGACACTCTCTTACTTTGAGCCATCTTAGGCCTAATAATTCTGTCTGATACTGCTCAGCATTGAGCCTGGAGAAAAGCACCAGTGGGGCAGAGAGTCTTCAAAAGAGTTGAGAAATGGAACTGGAGTCTTGATGTGTCTGAAATTTGCCCTACCTATTATACCTCTTGGGGCTGGGATTTAGCTCAGTTGGTAGAGCGCTGCGCTGCCATCTCTGAGGTCCCAAGTTCAATTCCCAGCACCACAAAAATGGGAGAAGGACCTGGCAATCGACTCCCAAGGCAATCCCGAAACAGTCTGCCATTGAAAACCCTATGAGGGTCGCTATGAGTCGGATACCGACTCCACGGCACCTAACAACAACAACAACAATTATACCTCTTAGCAGGCAGCTTTGCCTCTGTGACATATGATCCCCTCAGATTTCAGACACTAAGCAGGGTTGAGCCTGACTAGTACTTGGATGCGAGACAGCCTGGGAACACCTAGTGCTGTAGGTTTGGGAGAAGGACCACTCCCAAAAAACAATCAGCTATTGAAAACCCTATGAATAGCAGAGAAGCACTGACAATACTGTTTTGCCTGTTGTGCTTAGGGTCACTATGAATCAGACACCAACTCAACAGCACCTAACAACAACATTAACCTCTTTAAATTATTTAAGACAAGAAAACTATCTTTATGGATGAATTCAGTTTGAATTGGGTTTTCTGCACTTAGGAGAAATAAAAGGGAAGAAAAAAAAGAAAAAGAAAAAAGAAAAACCCTTTACATATTTAATACTTGCAATGAAGTATGTGTAACAGAATGATCTTTAATTAAAATAAATGGAGGAGAAAAAAGTAGAATTCTCTACCTCCAGTGAGAACCTGATGATGATCCGTTTACATTAGTAAAGTATTTCTTAGTTTGGGGTCTAATATTTTGGCATAAATTGGTTTAATGTAGTCACTGCCATGACATCCATTTTTTTTTTACATGTGACTAAGTGGTATTAGGGGCTGGGATTTAGCTCAGTGGGTAGAGCACTGCGCTGCAGTCTCTGAGGTCCCGAGTTCAATTCCCAGCACCGCAAAAATGGGA
This sequence comes from Pedetes capensis, assembly GCA_007922755.1. NCBI lineage: Eukaryota > Metazoa > Chordata > Mammalia > Rodentia > Pedetidae > Pedetes > Pedetes capensis. The sequence goes on from VMDO01025414.1 coordinate 3,560, forward strand.
GAAGGACCTGGCAATCCACTCCCAAGGCAATCCTGAAACAGTCAGCCATTGAAAACCCTATGAGGGTCGCTATGAGTCGGATACCGACTCGACAGCACCTAACAACAACAACAACAAGTGGCATTAAACATAGTTGTTCCCCATCCCCTTTGGCTTAGTCACAACTTCTTCCCTGAGAGGCCGCTTGCAGAATAGACCCCTGTTCCTCATCTCAATACCTCCTACAGCTACTGACCATGAAAAAACTTAATGGTCAGCACCAGCATCCTGTAAATAATTCCTTCCTCCCCAAGTGTTCTCTTTAAACCATCCACAACTCCCAGAGGATAAAGAGGTGATGTCCTAGTTCTCCATGCTGGGTGGACTCCTTGCCACCCCTGGGCTTCCTATTGACCACCTCTAAAGTCTTTGGGGTCTGGAATAATACATTTCTTCTACTTCATGCATGTTGGCTTCACTTCCTCAGTGTGCCTCACCTGACATGCACACTTCGACCATGCCTAAATTCTCCCAGGCAGGCTTCTCCTAGAGAAGGGCCCTCCTGCCTTATGGCTACTCTCAAGAGAAAGACCTCAAGCTGCATTAGAAAAAAGAATTATAACATGCTTGGACATGGACCTTTTATTTAGAAAGTCTGCAGCTAAAGAGGACAAGGCTCGAAAAGTTAGGATGGTGTCACATGATTGTTATCCCTAACAGCTTCAATAACTTCATTAATCAAAAGGATAAACAGCTTTGAGCCTGGTCTGTAGAAAAGCAGAGGAAGATCTGTAGCTTTGCTCTGATGGACTGCGACCTGACTTCATACTAACAAGACTCCAACATTTCAAAGGATTTAAGGATTAGAGTTAGAGTTAGAGTTAGATTTTCTAGTCCAAATCCTAACATATCTTTGCTAGAAATAGTAAAGTTACAATCATGGTGGATTTAAGACTGTGACACATGACAAGTGTGAACCCCAAATCTTCCCCAAACAACTCCAGCAGAGCAATCTCTGTTTGTTAAAGAGAACCATCAGTTGAATTCAAAAAAAAAAAAAAAAAAAAAAAAAAAAAAAAAAAAAAAAAAAAAAAAAAAAAAAAAAAAAAAAAAAAAAAAAAAAAAAAAAAAAAAAAAAAAAAAAAAAAAAAAAAAAAAAAAAAAAAAAAAAAAAAAAAAAAAAAAAAAAAAAAGAAAAAGAAAAAGAAAAAAGAAAGAAAGAAAGCTACAAAGCAGCCTGGGTTGTAGGAGAAATTTCACTTTACCTTATTTCTTATTTCCCTGGCCCACTTTACTCAGTTTACTCAGGAAACATTTAAATTGAGGATTAACCCTGGCTAAAAGTGGAAAGAAAAGCTCAAACTAATTAGATGTTGTTGTTGTTGTTACGTGGTGTTGAGTCATATCAGACTCATAGCGATCCTCATAGAGTTTTCAATAGCTGCTTATTTTGGGATTGCCTCAGGAGTGGATTGCCACTTCCTTCTCCCATTTTTGGAGTGCTGGAAATCAAACTCAGGACCTCAGAAACTACAGAATGGCTCCCTACCAAGAGCTAAATCCAAGCCCCAAGCTAATGGTAGCCACACTCATTGGCTAGAAATGATTCTATGACCTTTGGTGCTCAAAAAGTAAATGTAAACGTTACAGATACAAAATCTGACTCCATTTTTCTGTTTGGCCAATAACAACTTTTAAGCTCTCTCCTTTCCTTTTCTCTTCAGCCCCATATCTGGGCAAGCTGATGAGACAGAGACTGCTCCTCCCTGAAAACCAGGGGAGATATAAACCATAATCATCCTTGCCCACCCCTAACCACAATCAACACCCAAGTCACTTTCTTTCCTCATCTACTTTGCTGTGTGTGTGTGTGTGTGTGTGTGTGTGTGTGTGTGTGTGTGTGTTACTGAGGAGTTGAAATCAGGGCCTCACACACACTGGGCAAGTGCTCTACCAGTGAGATGCATGCTCAGCCTTTTACTTTTTTATTTTGAGCTAAGTTCTCACCAAGTTGAGTATGCTGCCTCTGGCCTCAAACTTGTGATCCTCCTGCCTCAGGCTCCTGAGTCACTGGGATTATAGTCATGTGCCAGAGCATCTGCCTTTTCCTTGGTTTTTAAAAGCCACTTGAATACCAGAATCAGAGGCCTTCCTTGCTATTCCCAGAATAGCCCCATTATAATAAACCTTTCCTACCTTCATGGCGTACATACATGTGGAATCGTCAGTCTCAACATCTGAAATAAATTTAGGGTGGCAGCCCTTCCTACATTTTTGGGGTGAGTAGAACAGACCTGAGGCCTACCAACTATTTAAGGACATGAGTTAAAGACAATGAGTACCTTCAGCCTGAGTAACAACTGCTTATGATCGATCAGACTATGGAGCAACATCCTACCCCTGAATGATTCTTACCTTATGGACTGTGCCTTCCAAGTTTACTTTGAAAGGTAACCTGCTAAAAGAACAACATATACAGCTACAGAGAAAAGAAAACTGTGCAGGATGGTTCTTCATGAAGAGCCAAGATAGAGCTCCCCCATTGGACAGGAGAACTCACTTCTCCAGCAAGGCAGAGAGGCTTTTCTTACTATTATCCAGAAGGTATTCTGTGATTATGGACAAATGACCACTTTTCCTTCTTTCCAGCTGTTCCTTCTTCAAGAGGTAATTTATTAGTGTTTATATATTGGAGGCACCCATGTGTCTATCAGCTTGTCATGCTGTGAGGATTTGCGTGTTGCTGTGATACTGACGCTATATCGCCAGTATCTCAGATACCAGGAGGGCCAGCCATGGTGGATGTGTTTCAGCTGAGCTTCCAGACTAAGAGAGACTAGGGAGAAGGACATAGATAACCTATCCCTGGAACAATCAGCTATTGAAAATCTTCTGCGTATTAGAGAAGCACTGTTAAATATAGTGCCAGAAAATGAGCCCTCCAGGCTGGAAGGCAATCAAGAATTGACTGGGGAAGAGTTCCTTCCTTAAAGTAGAAAGAACCTTAATTATAGGAATGGAGTAAAGCCCCTGGCACCTCCTTGTGCTGATGTGGCACAACTTAAAATAAGAAGAAACATAGTGGCTGCAACAATGGACTTAAACATAAATCATGTGCATGTCATAGTAATGGGCAGTGTTATGTTCTGTTGTACATAGAGTTGCTATGAGTTACACCTTTCTGGACTGCACCTCAGAACAACATATGTTGGGTAAGTTTTTGTTTATTCATCTGCAGGTCATAAGCTATATTTGAAGCTGAGGAAGAGGACAGTGTGGCTTCCAGTGAGCCTACAAACAAGACTGCAATGATTTGATTGTATAGAACTGCCGTTAACTACTTTTGGAGAGAAAGTAAGCAAAATGTATATTGAGAAGGGCATATTGGAAAAGGTCTATGTTAAAGAAATGTGTGCATGGATGTTTATCTGTTCCAAAAGATTGGTGTGAGAATCAGGTGATGGTTTCAGTAATACCAATTTTACCTTCTTGATAACTCCAAGGGCTGGGATTTTACTCAGTTGTTAGAGTGCTGCTCTGCACTCTCTGAGACTCTGTGTTGATACTTAGGACCACAAAAATGGGAGAAGGACCTGGCAGCTCACTTCCGAAACAATCCCGAAACAATCAGTGATTGAAAACCGTATGAATAATGGAGAATCGCTGGGATAGTGATAGGTATGGCACAGTGTCAGGGAGTGTTTCATTCATAGAGTTGCTGTAGGTCAAACTTGACTTGATGGCACCTAATAAGAACAATAATCCCAAGGTATAGCAAGAATCTATACGGTTTATGCACAATCTGATTCCACTCTTAGCTCCCTATGGGTCACAGGTGCTCTCAGGTTAAGATAGTTAATCTCAGGACTCTACTTAGAAATTTTGCAATGAAGATGCCCTCTTCTTGCTTTGGATGACATGGTGTACAAATGTTAAATTTGATACCATGATGGTTCTTTTCTGTTCTAAGGAACACCAGTCTGTATCTTAAGCAAAGCCCAAAGAATTAATAAAATCTCAAGAAAAAGGAGCTAGAATAGTGATCAAACTGCACCTGGAGCCTGAAGTACTTCTGAATTTACTCACTTACTTTAGTCAACAAATTTCCCTTTTTGTTAGAGTGGAGTTTTTGGTTGTTTGCAATTATAAGCATTCAAGTCATTGTGGATTTAAAAACCAATGATAATATGTCATTTGCCTGAGGAAAGTTTGTATAGCTCTCTCTTATAGTGTAATGAAAATAAAAATCCTTCAAGTTTGTAAGGACCATGATCATTGTTTATTACTTCTAAGTGATGTGGGGGAAATAACATCAAACTCTGAGTTAAACCTATATGTCTAGTGTGCAAATAGGCATCTTAAATTGGATCTTTAAAATTAATACTCTCATTAAATATAGCTAAATTGCTGATCTTCACCTGAAACCTCTTATTCTCTTGATACCAGAAAATGTCACCACTGATATTAAGAAGGCCAGAAGATGCAGCATCATTCTTGATCCTTCCCTTAATTTCAGTCCCGATGTATAATCAGTTAACTGTGGATTGCAGATTTACCATCCAATTGATTTCTCCCTTTTCCCCTTCATTTGTTCAAACTATAATTACTTTCCTTCTGACCTAACTTCCAAAGGAAACACTTGATTTTACTAATCTGACTTCTCTGGTCTGAGCACAGAGATCTTTCCACTTCTCAAATCTGTAACTATCGTTTCCTGCTTTATATCCTCCGGTGCCTTCTCTTTTTTCTAAAGATAAAGACAAAGCTGCTTAACAAAGTTGCACATGAGTGGTAGAAGGCATGACAGAGTCTGGCTGTCACCTCTCTCTCATCACCTTGTGTTTCCACTTCTTTTCATGAGCTGTGTTCCAGCCACACCTCCTTCTTCTGATCTCCTGCTGATCTGAAGCCTCTGGGAGACCTGGTTCTCATGTTGTGGCCACTAACTGGAGGGAGATTCCTCATTTTTCTCTTCCTGAAATAAACATTTCCTCACCTTACTTAATGAGTCTAAATTCCCCTATTATGTTCCCTAAAAGTATAATTTACCTAGGTTTTATCTTATTGGACAACTATGTTTTTTCTCAGCTAATTATGTGGTTATTGCATTAATATGTGTCTTCTGTGGTAAATGTTAAATTTTCAGGTGTAGGTCTGCTTTTCTAAAGAATTGTGTGAAGTAAATAGGATGCTCAATAATCATTTTTGAAAAATGTATTTCAGGACAATGTTTAAAATACACTATTTTGATGAATTAATAAAAATGGGCTCTGTTCAATGTGCCACACAATATCATTATAAATAATATTAGAAACTTCAAAACTAAGTACCTAATAGATTAACTGTATGCACTTAACTTCAGCAAAAGCACAATAATAATGGATGCAGTCTAGTGCTGTGTAACAAAAGGAAGATTGTTAATTTAAAAGTCAAGATAAACTGGCAAAATGGTGATGATTATAATCTCAGTGACTCAGGAAGCCAAGGCAGGAGGATTACAAATTTGAGGCCAGAGGCAGCCTGCACAACTTGGTGAGAATCTCTCAAGATAAAAAGTGAAAAATGGAGCTGGGGTTGCAACCTTCAATGATGGAGCACCTACCTACCAGGTGCAAGACCCCAGGCACCGAAAGAAAGAAAGAAAGAAAGAAAGAAAGAAAGAAAGTCAGGATAGCAGAGTCCTAGGTTCCTTGTGGTACCACACATTAGCTTTGTAGCTATCTTAGCCCAGGCTGCTAATAAAAAATCAGACTGAAAAGTGAGTAAACAGCATACATTTCTTTCTCATAGTTCTGGAAAGCAGGAAATCCTAGGTCTAGGTGCCAACAGATTGAATGTGAAGAGGCCCCATTTCCTGGATGCTAGGTAGTTCCTTCTGATCTTCTCATATGGGAGGAAAGGGAAAGCAGCTCTCCAAAGAGCTTTTGAATGGACACTAATCCCACTCTTCTGCAGCTGTACCACTGTGCCATCTGATCTCGTAAGATCTTGGAAGATAAGCAAGGTCAGGCCTGGTTAATACTTGGATGGGAGACAGCCTGGGAATACCAGGTGCTGTAGTCTTGGGAGAAGGAACAAGTAACCCACTCCCAAAAAAGAATCTTCCACTAAAAACTCTATGAATAGCAGACAGCACTGACAATAGTGTTTCACCTGTTGTACATATGATTACTATGAGTCTCATACTTACTCAAGGGCACCTACAACAACAATTCCACTTATCCCCCACGTGTCCAACAACCTGCCATGCTGTGGTGGCTTCCATGTTACTGTGGTACTGAAAATTTTGCCATCCATCTTACAGATATCAGCAGTAATACTCATGGACAGGTTTCAGATGAGCTTCTAGACTAAGATGATGAGCGAGAAGGACCAAGCAGCCCTCTCCTGAAACAATTATCCATATAAAACCCTATGGCCAGGCACAGTGTTGCACACCTGTAATCCCACTGACTTGGGAGGCAAAGTCAGGAGGATCAAAAGTTCCAGGCTAGAAGCAGTCTGTGTGTAATTTAGTGAGACGGGGTCTCAGAAACAAAAACAAAAACAAACAAAAAAAGGAGCTAGGGGTGCAGCTCAGTGGTATAGCACTTGTAAAGCATGGAAGCATAAGGCCCTGGGTTCAACCCCAAGTATTGCAAAAAAAAAAAAAAAAGAAAGAAAGAAAAAGAAAAAGAAAACCCTATCAATAGCAGAGAAGCTGTGTCAATTATAGTGCTGGAAAATGAGTCCCATAGGTTGGAAAGCATTCAAGAGACAACTGGAGAAGAGTTACTTCCTCAAAGAAGAGTCAACCATATGATGGAAATGGATCAAAGCTCCTGGGACCTCCATTTGCTGATGTAGGATGACTCAAAATGAAAAGGTGTCGGGGTTTGAGGCTTTATATATAGAAAATGATGGTCATGTTCCATAGAGACAGGATGTTTTGTTGTTCCTTTAAGGACCTACAAAGTGTTTCAGAGCCACTAGACAAAGAAAGTGTTGTTTTTGGGAGAGTTAACTTTTACTCTAAAAAATAAACAGAAGCGGTTGTATGTCTTTAAGGTTGTATGCCTTCAAGGACGGCTGAGGTTGTAGATAATAAGCTGAGGTTGTCAGAAGCAGCTGTAGCCCTCAAGGACAGCTCCTTGAGCTTTTTTGCCTACATAAGTATGAGAACTGAAAATAAAGCTTTGCTCAAGACCATCAGTCTTGGCCTCTTCATCTCTTTCATCCTCGGCTCTCCCCTTCCCTCGGCTGGACCGCAGCAACTGGCGCCCTACGTGGGGCCCCTGAAGGTACGAGAGACACATCCGACGGACCCCTTTCTACTCGCCAGAAGCCAGGTGAGTAAAGGGGCAACAGAGGCGAAGATGGGCAATAAGTCAGGCAGAATGTTGTATATACATTCTTTACAACATATTCTCAAAGTTCGAGGCATTAAAGTGGAGCCACAACAGCTGCTACGCTTTTTAAAATTTGTTGCTGGAGTATGTCCTTGGTTTCCAGAGAATGGTACTGTCGATCTTAAGTTATGGTCTAAGGTAGGTAGGGAATTACAGGAATATTATGAGAAGAATGGCCCTACAAAGGTGCCTGCTGATACTTTTTCTTTATGGCGATTGGTACGTGATGCGATTGATATTAGGAATGAATTAGATAAATTAAGGGAAGAAATTGAGAGTAATCATGAGCAAGCCTTGTTGTTGAGAGACGACAATGTGTTGCCTGATGAGTCCAAGGAGGGGTTATACCCTAATTTAGCCAATTACGGCACCATTCAAGGGGATAATAAAGAGGATGAGTGGCTTCCTCCTCCCCCAAAATCAGCTGCAGCTGCCTTTCTAACAGAAGGGCATAATAAAATAGAAACTAAAACTGAGAAAAAATTGAAAGATATTCTAGATCAATTGACTTTGTTGGAAAAACAACAGTCATCTCAGATCCCAGAGCCACCAGCTCCATCTTATAATCCACAGTATGCCAACCCATTTAAAGAATATTTTACATCAGATCCTACAACTGTTGCTGTGGCTCAGTTGCCTCAGTTGTCTCCCGGAGCTCCCTCTTCAATTGCATGTATTAGAGACAGTTCCTATTATAAAAACTGCTAATTCTACTATTTTACATTATTTTTATGAAATCCAGTGTTTGATTCAGCAGCGTCATATGCCGTTTTACATTACTCATATTAGAACACATTCAAGGCTGCCCGGTGTACTCTCTGCAGGAAATCACCTTGCTGACTCCCATATAGTTGTTGTGAATTTACACAAAGCCCAAACTTTTCACTCTTTGCATCATGCTAATAACAGATGCCTACAAAAACTTTATGGTCTTACCTGTAAATCTGCTAGGAATATAACTAAATCCTGTCCAAATTGTCAAATCTCTTTGCCAGTACCTCACTATGGTATAAATCCTCGAGGACTACAAGCAAATCATCTCTGACAAATGGATGTTACCCATATTCCTAGTTTTGAAAAATTACAATTTGTACATGTCACAATTGATACTTTCTCTGGATATACAGTTATTACTCCCCTTACAGGTGAAAAGGCTACTCATGTTATTAGACATTGCTTAATTACTTTTTCTATTTTAGGCATTCCAAAACTTTTAAAAACTGATAATGCTCCAACATATACTAGTCTCCAATTTGCTACTTTCCTGAAAAAATTTAATATTTTCCATAAAACTGGCATTGCTTATAATCCATAAGGTCAAGGTATTATTGAACGCCGCCACCTTGACATTAAAAATTATTTAAATACAATAAAGAAGGGGGAGCTATACCCAGCCTCCCCAAATAATTATGCAGCACATATAATGTTTATCTTAAATTTTTTGCTGCTGGATGCAAATGGACAGTCAGCAGCAGATAGACATTTTTCTGGTGCTAAGGCTCAGAAGGCCTTGGTTCGATGGAGGGACCCATTAGATACCCAATGGAAAGGACCCGACCCCGTGTTGATATGGGGACAAGGATATGTTTGTGTTTTTCCACAGGATGCTGATTCTTCTCGTTGAATTCCTGAGCGTTTGGTCCGGCAATCCAGTCCTATGGAAGAATGAATCCATCTCATATTGGGCATATGTTTCAAATCCACCTATTTTGTATCCTGTGTCCTGGGATGATCCTACATTCAAGACTGGGCCTCATTTGAGAATAATAAATTAAAGGGGCTAACGGAAGGACTGTGGACTGTTGATCATCGTAATTATCATAAGGACTTGTGGAAATTAATACTAGCTTTTGAAAATGTTAGTGTAAACATGATTGGTAAATTTACCCCCACTAAACCTGATGTATTTTCTGGAAAATTGCGAGCTTGTATTCCAGATCCTTACTTGTTATTGACAGGAAATGTTACTGTTAATTATACTCAAGATAATTATGATGTAAACTGTACCAATTGTAATTTGACTAATTGTATAACTGGTATTGAATAAGGTCAACATTTACTTGTACTCTACAATCCATCATTCATAATGGTACCTATAAACGTGTCAGAAGGATGGTATAGTGAAGCAGGTATGCAGACATTACTGGAGATAAAAGAAATGATATTAAGCCGTCATAAGAGATTTATTAAATGGTTGATTGTAGGAATTATTTCTCTGGTGACAGTCATAGTTAGTTCTTCCGTAGCAGCTGTGACATTAACTCAAAATATTCAGACTGCCACCTTTGTGAACAGTATGATGAACAATATCACAAATAATCGGGAAAAACAAGAATCTATAGGTAAAAAAATGGAACACAATTTAAATGCATTGTATGATACTGTAATGTTAATGGGATCTGAGATTCAACAGATACGAATTTGTCAAAAGTTGGAATGTCATAAAACATACACTGCTATATGTGTAACTAAATTAAGATATAATGAAAGTTTGTGTAGTTGGAACAAAATTAGAAAACAACTACTTGGAGAATGGAACAATCATAATAAAAGTATAGATCTAATGTCCCTGCATAAGCAGATTTTAAATGTACAACAAACACCACGATTGGATATCAGTACAGAAAAGGTCGCAGCAGAATTCTTTGATAAATTGTCTCACATGTTTCCATCATGGAATTCTTTATGGGGAATGCTGACCACCTTAGGGTGCATTGTAGGAATTATCCTACTATGCTGCATGTGCCTCCCATGTGTTGTGCGAATCTTAATGCACAACTTTAGCATGATTCTGGGAAGAGTTCATGCTTTACAGTTAAAGACCCTCCCCTCTTATACTCAAGATGTGTAGTCAATGACGGGTAAGATCTGCGCTGGTTCATTAACAACCTAAGACAGGGGGTCAGCGCCCTGAGGCTGACACTCCTATGACGGGTATGCATTGAATCAGGCTCGGACAACCTAAGACAGGCAACATCTTTGAATCTTTAAATAAAATAAAAGGGAGAACTGTCGGGGTCTGAGGCTTTATATATAGAAAATGATGGTCAGTTCCATAAGAGACAGGATGTTCTGCTGCTCCTTTAAGGACCTACAAAGTGTTTCAGAGCCACTAGACAAAGAAAGTGCTGTTTCTGGGAGAGTTAACTTTTACCCTAAAAAATAAACAGAAGCGGTTGTATGCCTTCAAGGTTGTATGCCTTCAAGGACGGCTGAGGTTGTAGATATTAAGCTGAGGTTGCTAGAAGCAGCTGTAGCCCTCAAGGACAGCTCCTTGAGCTTTTTTGATAATTCCTACATAAGTATGAGAACTGAAAATAAAGCTTTGCTCAAGACCATCAGTCTTGGCCTCTTCGTCTCTTTCATCCTCGGCTCTCCCCTTCCCCTGGCTGGACCGTGGCAAAAAGGAACATATTGGCTGCAATATTGAGTTCAAATATAAAAAGATCATATGCATGGCACAGTATTGGGTAATGTTTCATTCTGTTGTACATATGGTCACTATGAGTCAGATCCTACTCAACAATACCTTACAACAACAACAATCCCATTTATGAGAGCTCCCTGTTATGACCACCCCAAGACCCCACCTTCTAATAATCTTGGGTGCTAGGATTTCAATACATAAATTTTGAAAAGCCCACAAATGGCAGTAGTTTATTTTTAAAAATCTATAATTCTTTAAAGCCTCAGTTTCCTCTTCTGTAAAGTAGACCTAATAAACCCATCAAACTCATACAACAGGGTTATCTAAAAGATGATACAATGGTGTCTATCATCACAATGCACCATCATGCATTTTGCCAAACAGACTTCAGATCCCTCAGTTTCTTTAAACAAAAGTGAATATCTCAATCAAAGAGGAAAAAATGGAACCCCAGGAACACATATTTTTTATTTCTGCAATAGTATCTTCTATGCTACTGCCCATTACATCCACAAGCTTTCTTTCTACAATACTTCTGTAAATTTAGTTCTCTTGATACTACAGATGGTGTCTCCTGTGTAAGTTAACTAATATGATGTGAAGTAGAAAATGAATGGGCTAGAGACATCTTATATGGTTACTAAAGAATTTGAGGCATACTAGAAAAAGAAACAGGCTTAGGAAAAATGTAGATCAGAAGAAAATATGCCTTTACCATTTAAATATCTATGGACATGAGCAATATTATAATTCTCAACCTTTTCTTCATGGGGATATCTCAATTATAAATAATGGCTGTAAACTCTAATATAGTCTCTAGTATGCAGTATATGGAAAACAAATGATAACCATACGTATTCTCTTATTATTATTATTGGCAAACAATAAGAACTTTACCATATTTGTGATACAGAAAAACCCCAAAATAATGATTTGTTACCATGAAGTATGATTCTTTACAAGTAATTGTATATATTCTTTAGCAACTTATTTAAAATTTAATTTAAAAACTTCATTTTATGTACATTACATATCCACTCCTCAAAGCAGTCTTCAAAGGAAGATAGTTTATAATTTCTCTTCACAAATTAAGATATATTTATTGAATACAACATAGAGAACAAAATGAAAATGATCATCAAATTCACGCAATATGATTATAGACTATTTTGGTCACAACATGGGCCATTTTGCCCATTTTGATACCTGTGTGTTTATGAAAAGCTATCTTGATTCTAGCTGAGGATTCGCATGCCATGTCTTCAAAGATGAATGATACAAGTGCATATATCTGCTACAGAGATGGACAAAACACAGTACTTTATCACCCACAACTTTCTAAATAAAACATAGCACACTGTATTATTTGTTTGATTATTGATATGGTGGTGTGGGCATACACACTGAATTAGAAATACAAAAGTAGAAAACCCGATTTTTCATCATTTATTATTAGAGTATTTGTTCTGAGGTAAACCATAGGAATGTGTTGTTCCTAAAAATGGCTGGTTCAACAAATTCCCTCAAGGATGTGAGATATATATCATATATATATATATGATTTGAAAGATCTCTGGGCAACAATTTGACATGCAATGCACACTTGGCTTTACACACATTAAGAATTCTATAAACAATTACTGAATTTGATTGCCACTGAAATTTAATAGAACTCTATATTAGAAGCTATTTCAATATCTATGAACCCACAGATAGGTAAAAGCATTTATGAACAAGGTTAATTTAAGGTATGGTGGAAATAATTTATAATGAAATGATGATCAGGGTGAATTGGATATTAATAAATGTAACAATCAGAGCAAGAAAAGTTTTAATATCTTAAGGAGGTGACCTAAGAGGAATTTTTTTTAAATTATCAATATTTGAACTGTAGGAGAGGTGGTAAATGAACCTTGGGAAAATTAGCATGACTCTACTAGTTATGAGTAAAATGTGGCATGCATAATCACTGGCTTCAAAAAGAGAATCATTTCAGTATATCAAAAAGTTGTGAGCCAGGCACCATGGCATGTGCCTGTAATTCCAGTGACTTGGGAGGCTAAGCCAGGAAGATTCCAAGTTGAGGTCAGAGGCAGCCTGCAAAACGTGATGAATCCTTTCCTAAAAATGAAAAGTAAAAAACACAAAAGAGGTTGGGGGTATAGCTCAGTGTTAGAACACTTGCCTAGCAGGCCCTGGGTTCAACCCCCTAGTACTGAAAAAAAGTGTATGAAAGAGAAGGTGAAAGTGAGCATGGGAGAAAGGAGAACATGGGAGGGTGCCCTAAACTGAATAATGGCCTTCCAAAATTATGTCCCCTACCGCCCAATACAGTGATCTTATTTGTTAAAGTGTTTTTGCAGATGTAATTTATACTAAGTATCTTGAGGTGAAACCTATACCTGTACAACTGTAGTATTTGATCTCGTCAGATCTTGGAAGCTAAGCAGAGTTGGTCCTGGTTAGTACTTGGATGGGAGATAGCCTGGGAACACCAAGTGCTCTAGACTTGGGAGAAGGACCAGCAACCAACTCCCAAAAAACGATGAGCCATTGAAAACCCTATGAATAGCAGAGAAGCACTGACAACGGTGTTTTGTCTGTTGTACATAGGGTCTCTATGAGTTAGATACCTACTGGACAGCACCTAACAACAACAACAACATCTTGAAATGCAATCCCCCTGGAATTACAGAATGTCCTAAATACAATGACAGGTATCCTTATAGAATGTGAGAAGCCCAGAAAAACAGACCAGAAGCAATGTGGAGATGGAGGTGGAGACAGGATGAAGTGTTTACAATTCCAGGAGTGCCAAGGTTTGACAACAGTCACCCAAAGCCGGGAGAAGGGCATGGAGCCAGCTGATCCTCCCTCAGAGCCCCCAGAAGGAAACACCGCTGCCAACACTAGAATTTCAGACTTGGCCTCCAGAGACATGGGAGACTATGTCCCTGTCCCTTTAAGCCTCCAGAGTTTGCAGTCATCTGTTAACCATAACAGAAGCTAATACATGAGGAAAAACAGAAAGCCCAGATACATTTGTTAGTTGTGTGCTGTACACTACAATGCAAATGGATTATTCCACTTTTATGTTCTCAGAAAAATGATCCAGAACAAACATCCAAGTAGAGCTCAGATTCCACTTGTTACAGCTCCTTTGCTCATAGAAATTGCTTCAGTTTACCTCTTGCCCTTGAGAAGTTGGTATTTGATATCCATCTTTTGGTTTTACACTAGCTTAGATGTCTTAACAGGGACTTCAATTATTGATTGGATAGTTAAAAAGCTCTTTCTGTTCCTGATACTGATACGAATTTCTAGTTCTAGTGGAACAGACAAAAAAAATGAAAGGCAGAGGAAAATGATAATAAAGTTACCTTGAAAACCAAAGGGAGACAATTGGAAAGTTAAGACATGATTAATAATCAATTTAGAGAAAAATCTTTTTGTAATGAAATTTATAGTATAGAAAACAGCAATGTAAAAGATTCCTGTTCAGACAAATTCAGATTTTATGTTGAAATGTGGTATCTGAATTCCCAATTACATATACATTTTTCTTTGTAACATACAAAGCACAGAGAACAAAAATATAAAATGTGTGAGACATAAGTGATTTTAAAAAAAACATAATACATAATGAAAGCCAGAGGTCATTTGTTGTGAAGGTAACTAATACATGTGCATATAGCAGGGGATAATAAATTTGGCAAATTAAGTTGAATAATGACTTCACGATCTAGTAGGTTTCTACATGAGACACACAGGGGGTTTAACAGCAAGCCAGTATTTATAATGCAATCTAGAGTTCGGGTCAGAGTGCAAGATGGGATTTCCTAAGTGTCACTGACACACAAATTTACTGCTATTTCCAAAAGAAAAATAAAAGCATCAAATATAACAAATACAGACTGAATATTAACAGAAAATCTCAAAAGCAAACCATATTTTCTCCTTTAAATTTTATGTTGCTCAAAGGATAGCTTCAGAGGTTTTGAAGAAACAGTAGAGAAAAAGAGACAGAAATGATATTCACTATTTGCTTAGAAGAATGTTATTTGACATATTTATAACTGGATCAGAAATGGATGAATTCAGATGTACTTTAATCTATAAAGCTCGTTATTTGGCCAAAAATCCTACACAGAAGAGATATTTTTTAAACCAAGTATATCATGTTTGTCAAAAAACAATTGTCAGACATAGATGCCAGTCACTTTCATAAACATGAATCTATAAATCTGAGACCTAAAGGAATTTCCAGATTGCTAAGAATTAAATGGATTACAAGACTTATATCAAGAGAAATTCAATTTCATAGATTTCTGCCAATCTAATGGGATTCTATATCAAAATAATAGCTCCATTTTTGTTCGTTATGGGAGAAGGATGTGGCAACCCATTCCCAAGGCAATCCCAAAATAGTCAGCCATTGAAAACCCTAGGAGGGTTGCTATGAGTTGGACTCGACTGGACGGCACCTAACAACAACAACATATTTGTTCTTTATGTTAATGCACAACATGTTTGCTTCATTGGTGTCCTCAGGTTGTTGTACCTGGGAAAAGAGTCAGAAAGGCAGATATGTGAAAGAAAGCATGTTTAACACTGTCATATTAATTCCTAAGCAACACAAACGTGGAATGTTAACATTTGATATTTGGGTAAATTATATAAAAATTACGCTTTTTATGGTAAAGAAGATGAAAAAACCAACAGGGATAATAGCATGCTGTAAAATTTAAATAAGAAAAATTATGTTTTTGTTGTTGTTAGGTGCTGTTAGATCAGTGTCCAACTCGTAATGACCCTATATACCACAGGCAAAACACTATTGTCAGTGATTCTCTGCTATTCATAGGGTTTTCAATGGCTGATTGTTTTTTGAGTGTGGGTCCTTCTCCTAAGCCTAAAGCATCTGGTGTTCCCAGGTGGTCTCCCATCCAAGTAGGAATTAGGACCAACCCTGTTTAGCTTCTGAAATCTAATGGGATCAGATGCCACAGAAGTATGACTGCAGGCAAGGAAAACATAATTATGCCAAACTTATTTTATGGTAAGTTCTATTAACATAATCTGCTTATAAAATATTAAACAAATTAAAATGATATATGTAATCTTTCCAAATATTGCTATGTAAAAAGCCACATGTAGCAAGGTAATGCATTCTCTGTATTGGAGGAAGAAATGGTGTACATAAATACATAGATTTGTGGTTTTGCAACTAGATGATTGTGTTTGTGTGTACATATGTACGTATGTATAGAAAAGGAAATAAAACTCACAATATTCAATAGGCTGAGGCACGAAGATTCTGAGTTTGAAGACAGACTGAACTATATAGGAAGGCCCTGTAAGTAATTAAATAAATAAGTAAATAAACTAGAAAAAATAATTTCATTAGTCTTCTTTTTAAAATTGTATTAAATGAGTCTTAATTTTAATGTGAAATATGTTTCATTTTGAAATCATTAGATTGGGAAGGGGGTACACAAGCCTATATGATAGAGAAATGATCCTCTATGTGATAATTAATTTTATGTGTCAACAAGACTGGGACACAAGGTGCCTAGATACTTGTATGTTCTCAAATCTGATTCACACTTTTTCAAGAGTTTTAGAGGGCTAAAAAAAACATGAAACACAGATTAGAATCATATGGAAATTGATTAAAAAATAATCCAATCTGCTTAATTCTAATCCACATCTGAGATTTTAGCCCTCTCTTGCTCTTTTTTACCTGTAGCCACATCACCCTGGCACCTGATCCTGTCAGATCTTGGAAGCAAGGCAGGGTCAGAACTGATTACTCCATGGTTAGGAGACTGCCTGGGAATACCAAGTGCTGTTGGTTTGGGAGAAGGACCTGGTGGCCCACTTCTGAAACAATCAGCTGCTGAAATCCTATGAATAGTAGAAAAACACTGACGTAGTGCCAAGCATGGCACTGCCAGGGAGTGTTTCATTCTGTTGTACATAGGGTCTCTATGAGTCAGACCTGACTCTATAGCACCTAACAACAACAACAAAACTGTTGAAAGGATGTGGGTAAGATTCAAGAATATAGGGTATTTGGGTTAAACATAATTATGGTGTTTCCATGCAGGTGTTTTTGGATGAGTTGAACCTTTTCGTTGATAGACTATTCAATGCAAATCACACTCCTTAATGTGAGGGGCCTCAAGAGAATCCCAGGCTGATCACTGCTATGTTTTAGGGAGTTCCTCCTGCTCATTTCTAGTGGGGACATTGGGTTTCACCTTCAGCCTAGAATTAAAACATCTACTTTCCCTTTGTCTCACAGCCTGTGGTCTTCACACTAGCACTATAACCTAAGATTATTGGATCTATACCCTGGCAACTACAGATTTTTGGATTTATTAGCCTCCATAAATTTGTTTGGATCAATTCTTTACAATCACTTTATCTACGTTAATTGGTTGTTTCTCTGGAGGACCCTGATTGATGTATTTTGCATTCTAACTCTAATAATTACCATGTTTGATTTGTCATTTGAGGTACACATACTGTTTGTATATCTACAAGTCCTTAGTCTTGTTGTTCTACTCTGTCTAGAAGGCCAGATTTGGTCACTTTCTGGAAATCCTTGTTTAGTAACTACTGTAACCAGATATGTTTTCCCAACTGAGCCTAGTATTTTCTTTCTCTGAATGCTTACATGATGAATATTTTATGCTGGCTCTTGGATTTTCTATTCATTAAATGGGCAAACTACAATTCCCAGGCCTAATACAGTTAGCCATCTATTTTTGTAAATAAACTTTTACCAGAAACACAATAATGCCCCATCACATATGTAAATGCTGTGACTGCTCTGGCCCTATGACTATAATTGAACAATTGCAAAAGAGATTCTGTACCCACAAAAGCCAAATATTTGTGATCTGACCCTTGATAGAATATTTGCTGCTCCTTGTACCACATCAGTCTCTAGTTGGTTCATTTGTCCTCTATATAGGAAGAAGGTTCATTAACAACTTGGAATATGTAGATAACACAATTTTATTTGTCCAAAGTGAAGAGGATTTGAAACACTTGCTAATGAAGATCAAAGATCAGAGCCTTCAATATGGATTGTGACTCAATATCAAGAAAACAGAAGTCTTTCCAGCTAGGTGAGTAAGCAAATTCATGACAAATAGAGAAAAGATTGAGGTTGTCCAGGATTCTGCTTTACTTGATTTTACAAACAACATGCACAGAACTATCAGTCAAAAAATAAAAAGACGCATTATATTGGGAAAAGCTGTTGCAAAAGACCTCTTTAAGTAAAGTGTTGAATCATACATCTGGAAAGTGAGATTACAATATACTTAAATTTAAGTGGTTGTTTAAAAAGGAGAAAATTCTGGAATTTGTTATCACTGAAGCTCCATTAAGAGAAATTGATGGGACTTTATATTTTTGATCAGTTGAAAGGATAACTTTGTCCATGTATGGAAAATTTTTCCTTAAAACTTGTTCATATATTATTTTGATCCAGTTTTCTGTAACATTTGGTGTAATAAACCTTTTCAATTAAAAAAATAGTGTTGAAAATTGATATAATATTGAAGATGATGATAAGCCTGCCTAATGTCATCATATTTTCAGTTGCATTATATTATTATGAAAGCAGGACACTGAATAAGGAAGAGAGGAGAAGAATTGATCTTTTGAATTATGGTACAGGAGATGAATATTGAATATACCATACATTGCCAAAAGTACCAACAAATCTGTTCCAGAAAAAGTGCAACCAGAGTGCTCTTTGGAAGCAAGGATGGCTAGACTGTCTCTTATGTATTTTGGAGATGTTATCAGTAGAGACCAATTCCTGGAGAAGGACATCATGTTTGGGAGAGTGGCAGGTCAACAAAGAAAAGAAAGATTCTCAACTAGATGGATTGGCACAATGTCTGCAATAATGAGCTTAAACATAAAATGGATTGTGTGAATGGTGCAGTGTCAGGGAGTGTTTCATTCTATTTTACATAGGGTCATCATGAGTTCTGTGTGACACCATGGTGCCTAACAAATATAAAGAAAGTCATGTTGTGTCCCAGAGGGAGACATCCCCATCTTCTGTATGTTGTGTTCATGTTAGCTTCTAGGGGGCCATGACACAACATACGCTTAAAATAATAACCACCTAATTTATTGACTCAGCAATATAGAAAAGAATATAGGGAGGAGTAAGTGAGGATAATGACAAAATAAGTGCTAAGTGTACTTATGACAAAATAAGTGCTAAGAAGCTGCTGGGTTACAGGAGGCTATATTCATGTTCATTCCTTCACTAAATAATGAAGTTTTTTTAAGAGCAGAAACACTGCACACATTTTTTTAAAACTCAAAACAAGCAGTATCATGCCTTGCTTAAGGTAGGTCTCCAATAAATTTGTACAAATGAATAATGAATAAATGAAAATGAATAACCTCAGTAGGTGGTCAAAAACCCGAAACACCCTGGCTGAGAGCTCCCAGCTACTTGCACATAAAAATTGAGGGAGAAACAAGAAGAAATCCTATCAGAGAACTGAGCAAAACCACATAATGAAACACCTAATAAACTAAAGACTGTGAATTTATCATTTGGGTGATGCAGTGACCATGAGAGAGTGATATTTACTGGAGGATTACAGATTGAGTTCTATAAAATGGACCATTGTGAAAGCACAGTATTGGAATATTAGAATAAGTGTTATGGGATCAGAAATGGAGAATCAGTAGGAAACTATTATGTAGCTCCTGAAGCAAGTGGAACTATCCTGCATATTACACAAGCAATAAAAAATGTAAAAGTATATTTTAAATTCACTTATAAATTTATTTATAAAACTAAACAAATCACCCACATTAATAAAACATGGAGGGTTCACTGAATCATTTACTACAAGCTTTGGAAAAAGGTTGTCCAGGGTATGTAGGTGAATTCAGAACAACAATATATGTCTAACCCTGAGATATTTTATTCATATAAGCTGAAAATTTCTGAAAATAAATTCCCATAAGATGCTACATGGACTGTTATTTTGTAGAGAGACAGAAATTTAAATCTCCAAATTGGATGTCTTGATCAAATTTTGGTTCATGTTCCAAATTTCCTAAAGGTCAGTTGGATCCTGTAACAATGGCAGTGCAACATACATGCAAAATGCCAACTAATTGAAGTGGAGACTCCCTTTGATTTAGAACATTGTTGTTGCTAGGTGCCATCAAGTAGGGTCAGACTCATAGTGACCCTATACAAAACAAATCAAACACTACCCAACACTATGCCATGCCTGGTACTGTTGCCAGTGTTTCTCTGCTATTCATAGGGTTTTTGATGGCTGATTGTTGCCAGAGCTGCCAGATCCCCAGAATGTGTTGCTTAGAAAATCTTCACTTAGGAAATAATAGATTTTTCTAATTATACACATTTTACTTTCATGAAAATATTCTAAAACAACAGAAAAGAATAATATCATCATTCTCAAAATGGAAGGAGATGCGAAATCAGGGTGCTGGATATAATTTCCCATACTACCAGAATCAGCCTGTGTCATATTTGGCAAATAAGTTATTTCTATGTGTCTCAATTTTGCCATCTCTTAAAGCATAACACAATACCTGCTCAACTAAAGCAGTATAATTCAAATAATAATATTACATAAAGATAACTTGAAAGCATACTTTAAATCTATTCAGCTAAATTTAAGTGTGGGAGAAGGACAAAGCAATCCACTCCCAAAACAATCTGTCACTGAAAACCCTATGGCTAGCAGAGAAGCACTGACCTAGTGCTCGGTATGGCACAGTTTTGGGGAATGTTTCATCTGTTGTACGTACATATGGTCACTATGAATTGGATCTGACTCAACAGCACCTAATAACAACAACAACAAATTTAAGTTCACATCAGGGTCATAGTTTTCATTAACAATAGAAAATATGAAACTCCATAATACAGCTTAATAAAATTTCATAAAAGTTATCCCATGTATGTTTCAGTGGGAAAAATAAAACTCAGTGCAGTCAGATAGCATTTGCCTCTGTATTTCTAAAGATTCCAAATTCTTTAATTTTTCTGCAATGGTATTATATGTAAAGAAGAGAATATTGAAGATGATTCAAATATTACTTATTTCCTACTTTTATCTTTGAGCTCAAAGATAACAAAATGTGGGTTCTCTAGGAGTCATTGCCATGACCTTTTTTAAAAAAAAAACAGTTCATCTCCATGCCTTTCTCAAAAACTTCATTACTCATGAGGCCTGCTATGTAGGATTGTAGCCTTTCTAATTAATTTACTGGGGCTGGGATTTAGCTGGAAATCAGAAAATCATACTAATATACACAGGCATAGCTGAACATTTTAACTAAAAATTGAGACTAAATATTAATCTTAACTAATTTTCTTTTTAACTGCAACTAAATTTTCTTCCTTGTAAATACTAGATAACTCTAGACATATATACACATACTAGGTATATAGGTGTGTATATCTATGTATATCTCCAAATACACACACACACATACACACACATATACATATATATATATATGAGCATATTTTGGGAGGAGGAGAAGTCAATGCTTTCTTAAAGGGCATTCCATTTTTTCGGACTCCAGAAATACTGATTTCAGAGTGCCATCTTTTGGTGCAATGTTGTTGCTGTTGTTAGTTGCAATGGAGTCATGTTCAACTCATACCCTCATGGGGTTTATAATAGCTGATTGTCTCAGGATTGTGTTCAATGTACACTCTAGTAACTATACATATTTGACTCTCCTTAGGGACAACCATGTCATTTACATAACTTTCTAAGCTTATGTTTTTAAATCTCCACTCTGGTCAGAACATATTTATCAAACTACTCTTTCATTTAGAATGCATATTCAGTGGTTAGAATTGTGTTGGCAGCTCAATATTAGAAAGAATTTAAGAGAAAAAGTCAGAAAACAGAGAAACCAACTAGAAACACAGTGAGAGCCATAGAGAAAATTTAAAATATTTTTGGTGTCACATTAGAAAAGAAATGCAGTTAGTGGCAATCATATATTTTACTTAACATATGTTCAAGATCTTATTTCAACAAAATACTCTTATAAAATTATTCATCCATTATTCTATATTCTATTTTGCATAGTAAGTCTTCAGTGACTCTGGTACACAGTTTTATTCACTTAGTAGGAATTTGTGCCTGCAAGATATTAAATGCTTACTAGAAGAAGGGCCTGCCAATCCACTCCCAAGGCAATCCCGAAACAGTCAGCTATTGAAAACCCTATGAGAGTTGCTATGAGTCGGATACCGACTCGACAACACCTAACAACAACAACAACAAGCCACATATGGCTATTGGCTACTTAAATTGTAGAATTGGAATTGTAGAGTTGGACCCTAGTAGTACAAGAGAGAAAAGATTATAATTCTAGAAGTTAAGCAGTGTACAGAATGAGGGAAATGTGAATTGGTTGGTCTTGAATGAATGAGAAGGCAGTTCAAAGCACTTGCCTCATTTGTTGCCTCCTATGAAGTATGGGTTCTCACTTCTGCAGCACATATACTAAAATTGGAATGATACAGAGAAGATTAGCATGACCCCTGCACAAGAATGATATGCAAATTTGTAAAGGTTTGCATACTTTTTTTTGCCTGCAGCTATACAACTATTGCATCCAAAGCCATCAGATCATGGAAACTAAGCAGGGTCAGGCCTGGTTAGTACTTGGATGGGAGACCACCATGGAATACCAGGTGCTGTAGGCTTGGGAGAAGGACCCAGCAACCCATTCCCCCAAAACAATCAGCCATTGAAAATACAATGAATAGCAGAGAAGCACTGCCAATAGTGTTTCACCTGTTGTATATAGGGTAGCTATAAGTTGGACACCAGCTCCATGGTACTAACAACATGAAATATGGAAAAAGAAAGAATAATCAGAATCATGGGATGTAAAACATCCCATAGGTCTTGAGACAAGTAAAAATATATTAAGTATGCCATGAGCAATACCACACACTATAAAAAATCACTGATATCTATCTATCTATCTAGATATAGATATATACCTATATATTTTTTATCTTTTTTTAAATTTTTTATCTATATATCAGTGATATATAGAACACATGGAATATAGACTGGTTTGGCAAGTAGTTTGGAAATTTCTCAAAACAATCATCTTTGTAACCTCTATTCAAAGATCATATTTCATTGATGTCAATGATTGGTGGTGTTGTTAGGTGCCATGAAGTTGGTATTTGAATCATAGCAACACTATGTACAACAGGAGAAACAGTACTGTTACTGTTTTTCTTCTATTCATAGGGTTTTGAATGGTGGATTGATTTTTGGGAATGGGTTGCCAGTTCCTTCTCCCAAGGCTACAGCACCTGGTGTTCCCAGGTGGTTTCCCATCCAGGTACTAACCAGGCCCAACCCTGCTTAGCTTTCAAGATCTGATGGGATTGCATGCCACAGGATTATGGTTACAGGTCTTGTCAAGGACTACACTTGGAAAATACTTCTCCTAAGAGAGTTTTATAAATGCCATTTTCTTTCAAGATGACAGGTAGAAATGTAAATTATTTAATTAGTAATGGATACTGATCTGTTTTCATGTCAAATTTCAAGAAAAGCAAGTCATATAATAGCTTAAGTAAAACAAAATCATACAAAATGTTTAAGGAGTAACTGCAAAACATATTTTTTCTTCACTTAATATTTTGAATAGGTTTTTAAAAATATGTGTATATTAATTTCATGGAAATCTGCCTAGTGCCAGGCATAGTGGTGCATACCTATAATCCTAGAAACTCAGGAGGCAGAGGCAGGAAAATCACAGGTTTGGGGCCAGAGACAGCAGGATCCTGTATCAAGACAAAAAAAAATTAAAACTGGCCTGAGTTGCATCTCAAGCACTTGCAAAATATGTGCAAGGTCTTGGTTCAATCAGACCTGGAGGGCTGATCACATGTGCTAGGCAAGAGCTCCACTATTGAGACATATCCTCAGCCCCTTTTGTGTTTTTAATTTTGAGACAGGGTCTCACTACCTTCCCCTCTAGTTTTGAACTTTGCCCACCTTCCTGCCTCAGTCTTCTAAATTGCTGGGATTACAGGAGTGCACCATTGTGTTCTCCTGATTGGGTTTAGTTTTCAACACCATCACAGTGTACCTGGGTGGTTTGGAGTATGTTAGTTAACTTTTTTGCCAAAATTTTTCCATCTGCAAAATGATGTATCTATTCTCAAAATCCTTTTATAAATAAGAGAAAATACATGAAGAAGATCTGATATATACAAAAATTGAACTAATGTCAAATATCTAACACATAACAGATTTTCACAATATTGTAATAATTATTCACATGAGTGATTTTTGATTCAGTGTAAATTTTACATAAGAAAATATATAACATTATCATCAAAAGACAAACTTAATGAGCTTTCTCATAGATGATTTAAGTGTTTCATCCATCTCTTTAGCTCAATTCAACAGTACATTAGTGCTATTGTTTTCACTGATACTAAACAAATACACATCTCTGCTATACAGGGAAGAATGAATTCTTTACAAGGCACCTCCTAAGTAATTTCAATGGGGAGTAAAAATATTTAAATGCAATCACATATAATCTGTATCTTTTCTTCTGAATAACCAAAGTTCTATACTACCATTATTGGCAAAGTCATTATGTAAAAGTGAGAGCAAATTAAAGGTGTTTTTTAATATTTTCTCATTTCACTATTTTTAAGTTCTCAAAGGGGAAAAAAGTGAAATTTCTCTACACTTCATCTCCATCTTCTGATGTACTTTGTTGTTTTTATTCCTCCCCTTGAGCTACCAATATAACTTTTTCTCTATCGAACTGTAAATCCATTATAGCTATGATATCTTACAGGAAGTACTTGCAA
>VMDO01025415.1:0-28261 GCA_007922755.1 Pedetes capensis
ATTTCTATTAATATCTATAGGATCAATAGTAACTTTACCTCTCATTATTGAGATTAGTATTTGTATTATCTTTTTCTTGATTATTCTGTCTAGAGGCTTGTTAATTTTATTCATTTTTGAAAGCACTAGTTTTAAGTTCTGTTGGATTTTTATTGTATTTGTGTTTCCATTTCTTTGATTTCTGCTTTTATTTTTATTCTTTTCTTCCTTATGCTTGCTTTAGGTTATTTTGTTCTTGTCATTGCTCCTGTTTAAGGTAGACGTTAGACCATTGATTAGGAACCTTCTTTCTTTCCTGACATAAGCAAAAATGTTCTAAATTTCTCCAAAAATACCATTTTTTTTTACGTCCACTCAATAAATTTTGATATGTTGTCTTTTCATTTTCTCTCAGTTCAAAATGTTTCTTCATTTCTCGTGTAACTTCTGCTTTGACCATGGATTATGCAGAAGTACTTTGCTTTGTGCCTGCAGCTATAGCCCTGTGGCATCCGATCCCGTCAGATCTTGGAAGCTAAGCAGGGTCGGGCCTGGTTAGTACCTGGATGGGAGACCGCCTGGGAACACCAGAAGCTGTAGGCTGGGAGAAGGACCTGGCAACCCCCTCCCAAGAATCAATCTGCCATTGAAAACCCTATGAATGGCAGAGAAGCACTGACAATAGTGTTTCCCCTGTTGTACAGAGGGTCGCTATGAGTCGGATACCGACTCGACGGCACCTAACAACAACAACAACTTTGTTTTGTTTCCAAATATTTGGAAAAATAGATTTTTCTGTTACTGATTTCTGTTTTAATTCCATAACCATTAGAAAACATGTTTCATATGCTTTCAATTGTTTTTAATGTATAGTGTTATGTTTTCTGATCCAGAATATGATCTGTCTTGGCAAATGTTCCATATATACTTGAAAAGAACTTGTAGAAGAATTGAAAAATGGGACTACATAAAATTAAGTTTCTGAACAGCAAAGCAAACAATCAAAATAGAGTAAAGAGAGAGCCCACAGAATGGGTGAAAATCTTTGCTAACCATACATCTGACAAGGGATTAATATCTAGGATATAGAAAGAACTCAAAATGAAATATATATATATATATATATATATATATATATATATATATTTTGAATATATATATTTCATTTTGAGTATATATATATACATACATATATATATATATATATATATATATATATATATATGGATATGTATTTATATGCAAGACTGGAAAGTGCAAAGGAATGAGAGTGGGGGAGAGTAGTGGGAAGAGGATATGAGCAACCTGGAGGGATAATGAGGGAGAAAACAAGTGCAAAATACATGATTCAACTGCATAATAATCCCATAATGAAACTCGTTTGTACTGTGTGCTAAACAACAATAAAAATTTTTAAATAAAAAGCAAATACTGTTTCTCACACTGCATTACCAAAAAAGAGGAAAGAAAGGAAAGAATTTGTGTTCTACAAGTATTGACAGAATGTCCTATAAATGTCATTGACGTCAAGTTTGTTGATAATGTTGTTCAAGCCTTCCATATGCTTCTGTATACTTCTTTATTCATTGTCTGTCTACTTTTTATATTGATTATTGAAAAAGGAATGTTAGTGTCTCTAATCACAATTATAGATTTTTGTCTTCCTCCATTGTTAATATATATTTTTATTTCATACATTTTGAGGCTCTGTTTTTAGGAGAATTAATCTATCATTATATAATCTCCTTTATCTTTGGTAATAAATTGGCTATGTCTGATATTAATATAGTCATTCCAGCTTTCTTTTGATTACAGTTTGCATAGTGTATTCTTTTCTGTTCTTTAACTTTTGTGTCAGTTATCAATGCCTTTATTTTTCTAGTGGATTTCTTGCAAAAGTAGTTGAGTCTTTCTATGTGGTAGTCTGTCTTCTAAAAGATGTGTTTATACCATGTATTGTTTAATGTAATTGATATTATTTAATTGAAATCCACTATTTTGCTAGAACTTTCAATTTGTTTCATGTATTCTTTCTTTTTTCTTTTGCCTATTTTGAAAAATAAGCATTTTTTACTCTATTTTATCTTCACTATTGATTATTTATACTGTTTATTTTAAAAAAATGTTTTTTGATAGGTGCCATATGGTTTACAATATACATCTTTAAGAGATTACATTCCACCTTAAACTCCAGGCCTGGATAGCTTCCCTAGGAAGTTTTTTGTTTTGTATTTTTTTGTTTTTTTCTTTTTGAGACAAGGCTACTGTGTAGCCAGGCTATCGTGGAACTCCATATGTAAACCAGTCTGGCCTTGAACTCACATTCTCACATTGATCCTCCTGCCTCTTCCTCCCATGTGGTGGAATTACAGATGTACACTATCATACCAGACTAAGCAGAGAGAGTGTGTGTGTGTGTGTGTGTGTGTGTGTGTGTGTGTTTCTTGGGATTAAAACCAGGGCCTTGTGCATGGTAGGCAAATATACCTACCATTTAAGCTACTTCCAAAGCCTTTTTAAATTTATTTTCTTATTTTGTACTAGTGCAGTTTTGAACCTAGGGCCTTGCACATACTGGGCAAAGGCTCCACCATTGAGCTATACCCCAAGTACCTGTCATTTTTTGAGGTACAGTTTCGCTAAATTACTCAGACTGCCTTTGGCCTCGAACTCACAAGCCTCCTGTCTCAGTCACCTAAGTAGCTAGGATCACAGGTCTTAAGCAGCAAATTCCACCAAATGCTCCAGGAAGGTTTGGTTTTTTGTTTTTGTTTTTGTTTTGCAGTACTGGGGTATTGAATCCTGGGCCTCACACACACTTTGCAAGTGCTCTACTACTGAGCTGCACCATTTATTTCTTTATTTAGAAATGTTCTAAGTTGCACAGGCTGCCTCTGGCCTTGACCTTGTGATCCTCCTGCCTGAGCCTCTCTAGTTGCTGAGATTAAAGGCATGTACCATGGAGCCCAGCTATAAATAATTTATTTTGCAATTTTTATTGACAAAATTCATACAACATGTAAACCACTGAAGTGAACCATTAAGTGGGTTTTTAATTAGTATATATTGATTTACAAAATAATGAGTTTCATTATGAAACTTTCATACATGTATAGAATGTATTTTGATCATACTAACTCCTTTTTACCCTCTCTTGTCCCCTATCCCACCTCTCACTGGTCTCCTTTCTCTTCCCAAATAGTCCACCTTCTACATTCATGTCTTTTTTGTTTACCTAGATTCCATACATGAGAGAAAACATATGATATTTGTCAGGAAGAAATAACTTTAAGCCTTGTTTTTCTGTGGTTGTTGTCAAGATCTTTAGTTCTAAGTAGTTTGATTGTAATATATGTAGGCATGGATTTCTGTTAGTTTGTTCTGTTGGAATTTGTTGATCTTCTTGAATCCATAACTTTATTTTTTTGCCAAATTTGGCAAGTTTTTAGCCATTGCCCTTCAAATACTTTTTCTGCACCATATTCATTCTGTTTTTATTCTGGGACTATAATGACAATGTTAAGACTTGATATTGTCCCATGGGTCCTTCAAAGTCTGTTCATTTCTTTTGATTTGGTTTGTTTGTACTTGGGAGTTAAACCTAGGGCCTCACACACACTTTGCAGATGCTCTACCACTGGGCTGCACCCCTAGCCCATTTTTTATTTTTTTATTTTGAGACAGTCTCACCAAGTTATGTAGGCTGTCTCTGGCCTCGAACTCTCAATCCTTACTTCACCCTCCCAAGTCACTGGGATTAGAGGTGTGTACCTCCACGCCTGGCTATGTGTTATTTTCAGTCCTTTTCCTTTTTCGCTGTGATTCAGATTAATCATTTTGTATTGCTCTATACCTAATTCACTGACTCTTTCCTCTGTCATTTCCATTTTGCTATCAGATCTATCCAGTGACTTGGAATGTTTTTACTTTTGGTTTCTGTGTTATTTTGGTTATTGTATTTCTTTAGTTCTACCATTTACATTTGGTTCTTCATATAAAACTCATAGAGCTTTATACTTATGAGGGTAGATGCTGTTATACATAAATTCTACCTTCTTGTTGTTGTTAGGTGCCGTGGAGTCAGTATCTGACTCATAGCAACCCTTCATATAACAGAAGAAACACTATTGTCAGTGCTTCTCTTTTGTTCATAGGGTTTTCATTGGTGGAAATTCTACCTTGTTGTTATTGTTGTTAGGTGCCATCGAGTCGGTATCCAACTCATAGCGACCCTCATAGGGTTTTCAATGGCTGACTGTTCGGGATTGCCTTGGGAGTGGATTGCGAGGTCCTTCTCCCATTTTTGCAGTGCTGGGAATTGAACTCGGGACCTCAGAGACTGCAGCGCAGCGCTCTACCAACTGAGCCTAATCCCAGCCCAAAATTCTACCTTAGTAAACTTTATTTTCCACCAAATGGTTGTGGTGTTATATGTATGGGAAGAGGTATCATTCTTCTAATAAGATACTATGGAATATGAATAAAATGAAACTAGTTGAAGCTGTTTACTTACTTTTTGTTTATTATTTTTATTTTTTATTTACTGATTATTTTCTGTGTGTCCTGGAGATCAAACCCACAGCCTTCAGCAAGCACTCTACCACTAAGCTACATCCCCAGTTCAAAGATAACAATTTAGACGTAAAAGTCACATGTATTTTTTCAGTATTAAAGTATTCAAGAGACAAAAATTTATTTTGCATTTATGAAGGCATATTCTAAAACCAACCAAAAAGCTTAACATGTCAATACTACTGGCTAAAAGTGCCTTGTTATATTTGAATAGTGCTATCCAGTGTTGAAAAATTTCTGAAACTTGGAATCGTTCTCAGTCTTAAGAAAATGAATACAATGACATCAACCCAGGCAATCTCAGAGTCTCTTTTCCTCTTTTGAGAGTGTAGTACACATATTTATCAACATAATAATAGGACAATTCCATCAAAAAGTTTGATTGGCACATCTTAAGGACAGTCAAGTGATTTTTAGATGCTTAGAAATAATACAGATATGCTAAGACTTAAGCACTATCACTTAAGCACTAGAGCCAAAAAATTCATTTCCTGATTTTAGAGAGAAACTGTTATTGTAGCATAAACTACTTAGAAATAGTGGTGTCTCTCGTGCATCTTAGAACCTTTTCTTATAGCCAGATGGAATTCAGTTAAATTTCTGGTTGATCTTTCACAGGTCTAAAAATGTCACTAAAATGAAGGGTTTGAACTTAAAAATCTATATCTAAGGTATCTTGCAGCTTTAAATCTATTAGTACTTTGAAATTCCTATCTGTTGTTTTATTGTGTCCACTCTACATGGCTCTTTGATGAAATATAGGAATATAATTTATTGAACTGAAAAAATACAAAACTACTGAACACTTTCAAGTATTTTGAATAAAAACTCAAATTATCATGGCTCACCAATTGTTCAGACTATTAGAATATGAGTTCATTGATCACACTCTGAAAAACATCATGTAAAATTGTTGGATAAAGACTGAACTCTAGCCCGGCGCAGTGGCGCATGCCTATAATCCCAGCAGCTTGGGAGGCAGAGGTGGGAGGATCGCAAGTTCGAGACCAGAGGCTGTCTGCGTAACTTAGTGAGACCCTGTCTCAAAAAGTAAAAAAGTGGGCTGAGGGTGCAGCTCAGTGGTCCAGCACTTACAGAACATGCAAGCTCAAGGTCCTGGGTTCAACCCCCAGTACCAGAAAGAAAAAAAAAAAAAGATTAAACTCCAACATAAAGGAGGATCCAGCATACAGAATTCTTTCTCTTAAGTTTTAAGACCATTAATTTGAGGACTCATAGTTTCTTACCACTACACTTCTACAATTTTTAGGGAAGGACTTAAATTTTAAATGTCCAAGTGATTTCTAAGACTCTCAAAGGAATTATTTTAACAATAGAATTGGACTTTTCTGATATTGGCTCTTTGTAAGAAAAAAAAAACCCAGTGGTAAAATTAATTTTCATTTTTCTTTCTACAGCCTTCGCATATCTTTTAAGTGGATGGTTCGAGCTTTCTCTGGATACTTAGCTACAGATCAACTCTTGCTTTTGTGGGATAGAATTCTAGGATACAACTCTCTGGAAATTCTTGCTGGTAAGAGTGCCTATTTGTGAAACATATATTTCTGTAGTAAGGCCCTCTTCTTTTCTAATATTCACTATCTGTAATTGGAAATTGAGCCTGCAGTTATTATTTCTAATGCATGAACATTTAATAGATTTATCTGCCTTTGGAGAAAAGTACAGAGATTCTGCTGTCTTGACAATTCTAACTTCCCAATACCAGTCTATTCCTACTCTTTCTCTTGACTCCTATGACAGCCTGCTTTCTGCTCTTTTCCCCTCCCCTCTTTGAGTCTAGCCGTGGCTTACTCTCTCTCAGCAGCCATGAGTTCTGCTCAGCAGAGTACAGATATACTTCTGATCCTCCCTGAACCCAACTACCCACCTTAATATTACGTAGTGTGCCCCTTCTCAACTACTTCCTAAAATCCAAACTGAGTCTAAACTTCCTTACATAGCTGAAATCTCAACTCTTTTGGGCCTCGGTTTATACCAGATTCAAAACCTTTTCATTTTTGCTAACAGTCTCTGACTTCTGTCTTGGTGGCTAAATTTCTCCTTTTAGGTATTCTCTAATGTCAAAAAATACTTCTTCTTTTTCCAGAAAGCCACAGATTTACCTCTATTGAATAAGTAAGCAGTTGATATAACAGATATACACCAAGGCAATTGTGTAACACATCAGTCAATATTTCTTATTAATTATACTATTTTGCTTCTCTCATACATAATAGGCTCATTTATTTTTATCATTGGGATTATCAGAAAATTCAAGTACTAATTAGATTTACACAACAATAACTAGAGAACAGAAAAGTTGGCAGAGTATTTTTTCCTTTTACCTTAAATTTATGACATTTTACAATTACCTCTCTAGGTTATTGTGAAAATAATGCTTAATTAAAGACAATATGGCATGAATGTTCTCTATGTACCATACTAACATTTTCTTAAATGCTGAGAGGTTTATGGTAATTGGGTGGAATTTGGAAAGAAAAAATTAGAGTAACAATGAAATACCATGAAGATCCCCCATATGTTTGTCAGCTTGTTGTACTGTTGGGGCTTACATGTTGCTATGGTGCTGAAAGCTGTGCCTCCTATATTCCAGATATCAGCAGGGCCATCCATGGTGGACAGGTTTCAGCTGAGCTTCCAGACTAAGACAGACTAGAAAGAGAGACCCTGCAGCCCACTTCCAAAACAGCCATTTGAAAACCCTATAAGTAGCAGAGAAGCACTGTCAAATATAGTGCCAGAAAATGAGCCTCCCAGGTAGAAGGCATTGAAGAAATGACTGGGGAAGAGTTGCCCCCTCAGAGTACAGTTGACTTTAATGAGGGGAATGGAGTAAAGCCCCTGAGACCTTCTTTTGCTGACGTGGCATGACTCAAAGTGAGAAGAAAATAGTAACTACAACTGTGGACTCAAAACATAAAAAGATCATGTGCATGATACAATGTTAAGTACTCTTCCATTCTGTTGTACTTAGGATCACTATGACTCAAATCCAACTCAATGGCACCTAGCAACAACAAACCATTAAGATAAGTTTCAAACCTGGTATAATTAGAGATTATCCCTGTGTGATGTTTTTAACAACTGCTAATATCTTCTTTCAGGTTTTTTTTTTGTTTTTTTTTTTTTTTTTTTTTTGCAGTACTGGGAATTGAACCCAGGGCCTTGCGCTTGCATCCTCTGCAAGTGCTGGACCACTGAGCTGCACCCCCAGCCCGTTTTTTACTTTTTGAGACAGGGTCTCACTAAATTATACAGACTGCCTCTGGTCTCGAACTTTCAATCCTCCTGCCTCCACCTTCCAAGTCACTGGGATTACAGGCATGTGCCCAGCTCTCTTTCAGCTTTTTAAAAAGCCCATACAAATAAAATTTAGGAAAAAATGGTCAACTCTCGCCTTTTTTGGCTGAATGACAGTAATATCTATATAACCTATAGATAGAATGAATGCTACAGAGCATCAGGTTTATCTTTTACAAATATTTCTGACAAATAGTTTTGTCCTGTTTGAACACTTTAGCGTTAAATAAGTGTTAGCAGGTGGTCCACTTCATTTTTTAGACAAAGTGGTGTGTTATAATGTATCCCTTTTAACTGGGGTATAGTGGCACCCACTTGTAATCCCAGCAACTCGAGAGATGGAGGCAGGGAGATCGCTGGTTTGAGGCCAGAGGCCACCAGCATACCTTAGTGAGGCCCTGTCTCAAGATAAAAAATAAAAAATGGCCTGTGAGTGTAGCTCAGTGGTAGAGCAGTTGCAAACCACGGAAAAGGCCCTGGGTTCAACCTCAGGGGGGAGGGGGGAGAGAATATACTCCTTTTAAACAAAGATCATTGTTACATTTTCTTTGCTTTTACATCCCCATCTCTACCCAAAGTCTTCTATTTCCAGGCTAAGGCAGTCTGATTTTCTGCTACAATTTCTCAAATGATAGGACTTTTTTGTTATTGTTGTTAAATTCTGTTGATTGAGTCTGACTCATAGCAACTCTGTGTACAACAGAATGAAATACCATGCAACACCATGCCATGGACATGATCTGTTTTATATTTAAGCCCATTGTTGCAGTCACTGTGTCAAACCATCTAGTTGAGGGTCTTCCTTTTTTTTACTGAGCCTCTACTCTTCCAAACATGATGTCCTCCTCCAGGGATTGGTCCCTCCTGACATGTCCAAAATATGTCAGACACAGTCTAGCCATCCTTGCTTCCAAGACACACTCTAGTTGCACTTCTAGGACAGATCTCTTGATTCTTTTGGCAGTCCTTGGTATATTCAATATTCATCTCCAGCGCCATAATTCAAAAGAACCAATTCTCCCATCTCCCTTATTCAACATCCAACTTTCACAAGCCTATGATGCAACTGAAAATACCATGGCATGAGTCAGGTATACCTTCATCTTCAATGTGACATCTTTACGTTTCAATACTTTAAAGAGGTCTTTTGCCATAGCTTTTCCCAAAGCAATGCATGTTTTGATTTCTTGACTGCTGCTTCCATGGGTGTTGATTGTAGAACCAAATAAAGCAAAATCTTGGACAACCTCAATCTTTTCTCCATTTATCATGAAGTTGCTTACTGACCTAGTTGTTAGGATTTTTGTTTTATTGATGTCAAGGCAAAATCCATACTGAAGGCTGTGTTTTTTGATCTTCATCAGTGAATGTTCCAAATCCTCTTCACTTTCAACAAGCAATATTGTGTCATCTGCATAATGCAGTTTATTAATGAATCTTCCTCCAACCCTGATGCCACATTCTTCTTCATAGAGTTCAGCTTCTTGGATTATTTGCTCAGCAATAGAGATTGAAGAGGTATGGTGAAAGGATACATCCCTGATGCACACCTTTCTTGACTTTAACTGAGCAGTGTTTCCTTGTTCTGTTTGAATGACTGCCTCCTGGCCCATGTACAGATTCCTTATAAGTAAAATTAAGTGCTCTGGTGTTCCCATTCTTCACAGTGCCCTCCATAATTTTTTATGGTCCACACAATCAAATGCATTTGCATAGTCTATAAAATAGAGGTAGACATATTTTTGGTATTCTTTGCTTTCAGCCAACATCCATCTGACGTCAGAAATGATGTCCTTGGTTCCATACCTTCTACCTAATCCTGCTTGATTTTATGGCTGCAGTCACTTTTTAATTGTCTTTGGCATAATTTTACTTGCATGTGGTATTAATGGTATTGCTCAAAAATTTCCACATTCTGTTGGATCCCCTTTCTTATGAATAGGCACAAATATGGACCTCTTCCAGTCCATTGGCCACGTAGCTGTTTTTTCCAAATCTCTTGGCATAGACAAGTAAGCACCTCCAGTGCTACATCTGTTTGTTGAAACATCTCTATCGGTATTCCATCAATTCCTGAACCCTTATGTTTTGCCAATGCTTTCAAGGCAGCTTCCACTTCTTCCTTCAGTACCAATGGTTCCTGATCATACGCTGTCTCTTGAAATGGTTGATCATCCACCAGTTCTTTCTGGTACAATGATTCTGTGTATTCCTTCCATCTTCTTTTGATGTTTTCTGTATCATTTAATATTTTTCCTTCTAGAGACTACCTAGTAACTCTCCCTTCCCCACAGGCATGAGAGTGAATACTTCCTCCACATCCAAGGGGACATACCCACTCCCCAGGGAATGAGGAAGAGGCTGCAGCCCTATGCTTCTCTTCCTGACCCACTAGCCCTACTAGCCAGTGTGGTGAAACTGACCTATAGTCTCAGCCACTAGAGAAACAGAGGCAGGAGGATCATAGTTCAAGGTGAGGGGCAGCTTGTATAACTTAGCCAGACTCTGTCTCAAAAGAAAAAATAAAAAAACAGCTGCGGCTGAGGTTCAGTGGTAGAGTGCTTGCAAAGTATGTGCAAGACCCTGGGTACAACCCCCAAGTACCACAAAAAGAAAGGGGACTTGTATAAGAAAGTATGATCTAACAATTAGGATTTCCAAAAGTAGAATGAGCTTTTTACGTGTCACCTGAAGAGTCAATAAGTTTCATAATATGAAAAAAATATTGACCACATTAATGTTAAAAAACTTTAAAGGAGTCTTTCAATTTAAATTCTCTCATTCTGTATCTTTTCACCACTTAGCAAACTGAAGTAAAAATGAAATAAATATATGTGGAATACTCTATTTGCTTTAAACTAGGCACACTACTGTGAGTCCAATATCTTAATAAAAAAGTTCTTAGTGGATAAATAGAAATGTAACCCATGCTGTTGCGTCCACCACCTTTCCCTGGGTGCTTTTTAACAAATCAGGAGGGAAAAATTCTAGACCATCTAGAAATGGAACTGGACTGACTAATGGGAGCTC
Organism: Pedetes capensis; assembly: GCA_007922755.1. NCBI lineage: Eukaryota > Metazoa > Chordata > Mammalia > Rodentia > Pedetidae > Pedetes > Pedetes capensis. Next base: position 10,903 of record VMDO01025415.1, read on the forward strand.
CTCTACCTTGGAATTCAGATAAAAAGCCACGAGGGTAGATAATTACATATGGAAGTATACAGATTAGTTTTATTTCATATATTCTGGTGTCACTATTTGGACTCCAACTTTTTCGATCAAGTGAGTTACTATGTAGTCTCTAGAAACATTCCCATAAATATCACTGGCTTTTTGTGTGTGTGTCATATGTAGGGGTTGAATACAGAACCTCTCACATACTTTGCAAATGCTCTACCCCTGGTCTGCACTTCCAGGCCATTTTTTTATTTTTTATTTTAAGTCAGTGTCTTTCTGAGTTATTCAGGCTGCCTCTGGCCTTGAACTCATGATCCTCCTGAGTCACTGGGATTATAGACATGTGCCACCACACCTGACAAATATTACTGACTTGAATTGTGAGTTGAACTGTTGAACAACAGTTCAAAACAGAGGTTTCAGCTGGGTGCTGTGGTGCACAACTATAATCCCAGCAACTTGGGAGGTTGAGGCACGAGGATCATGAGTTTGAGGCTATATTACTCAGCTGTCATCACTGTAGCAGAAAAACCCAACAAAGCAAACTTACGGAGGAAAAGGTTTATCAGAAGCTCCCAGAAGATCTGTTTATAATGGCAGCAGAACAGGCATGGCAGTGGTAGAGGCAGGGCCTATGGAATTGACCTCATGGCATCACAGGGCAAAAGGCAGAGTGCTTACTGGAACCTGGGGTCCTGGCAAAAACCTTCAAAGCCCTGCCCTCAGTGACTCATTTCTGCCAAGCTACATCCTGGCCCCCAGAGTTTCCATTGCCTTCACAAAGAGCACCATCAGCTGGGGACCCAACATTAAAGCACATGACCTTTGGGGGACAGTCTATATTCAAACCACAACAGAGGCCAGAGGCAGCCTGCACAAGTTATTGACACCCTGGGTCAACAATAAAAAAATTAAAAAGGGGCTGGGTGTAGCTCAGTCGTAGAGCATTAACCCAGGGTGCATGAGGACCTAAGTACAAGTTTTAAAAAGCAAATAAAACAAAGGTGTCTTAGTGTCCATGGTGGAGTTGCTTAGTATTAAAGTAATGACAGTGGTTTGAAAGACCAGAAGCAAATATTAGAATTTCCACATTTCATATGAAGCACGCATTCAGCTGGAAATATCCCAAAGAATAGATCTTTTCTACTTGGCAAACAAACTTGTCCTGCTGAAAGGCTGGGCAAACTAAACATGAATCAAACAGAAAGGAACTTCTGTGATGTGACACCAAGATAAATAAAGGTTATGAGCACATAAGCATTGTGGATGCTGAGGTCAATTAGTGAACTGCTCTTTTCTCCTCTCTTATCTACCTTTGGAAAACAGCTTCCCTACATGTGAAACTCTTTCCTGATACAACAGAAAATGTGGACATCCTGTCAGGCTTTCAGCCACTCGGTTCAATTATACACCAGAAAGGAAGCTGTGGTCATACTCTTTAACTTCAGAAATGTCTCCACTGTTTAAAATATGATTCTAGATAATGGGAAGTTGTAAAGAATTGCTGGCCCACAGAAATGATTTTCCTTGATAGTCTTGGACACATGAAGCTCCATGACTTTAAAGTACTTTTCTTCTTTTCAGTTAAAGAGAAAATTCTTTTCCCCAGTTCTCTTGTCCCCCTCCTTACATGTTGAGTAATCCCAGCAAACTTGATGTTTTTAAATTTTGTTTTACCACTACTCCCTTTTTCTTTGTCCAGAATTTTCCTAATTCTAATGCTTTTTTTTTTTTTTTTTTTTGCCAGCCTGTCCAAAATCTCTTGTCCCCTAGAAAAGTCCCTAAGCTTCCCAATCGCTGGTTGCACTTAGCTCATCTTTCTGGTATTCTTTGCTTTCAGCCAACATCCATCTGATGTCAGCAATGATGTCCTTGATGTCAGCAATGATGTCCTTGGTTCCATACCTTCTACTGAATCCTGCTTGATTTTATGGCTGCAGTCACTTTTTAATTATCTTTAGCAAAATTTTACTTGCATGTGGTATTAATGGTATTGCTCAAAAAATTTCCACATTCAGTTGGATCCCCTTTCTTGTGAATAGGTGCAAATATGGACCTCTTCCAGTCCATTGGCTCTATCTGGGGAAAGAAAGAGGCCTGGCTCTGTCTTCTACTTCTTTAGCACAACCACCTCTGTCAGGGCCAGGTACTACCACAGCATCATCCTTCTGAGGAGCTCAGCACAGACCATCCCTAGGAAGGGCACAGACCTTCCCGCCAGGATGAACCCTCGCTGCTTGCCTGCAGTCCTAGTGCTAGCATCATGTAGTGGTCAGAGGCACAGGCTTCAGAGCCAGGGTTAAGTGTTGGGGTTGCTGTTTTCTATCTGTGCCTCTGAACATGCCAGAGAACTCAACGTGCCTCTGTTTCTACATTAATAAAATGGACTTGATAATAATGCTCAACTCATGGAGTTGGCGTGGAAGTTGCTATTATTATTATCACAGTAAAAATGTGTTTTTAAAAAATATATGTTTGCATTAGCTATGGAATACACTTAGGAATCATTCTTCCAAATAAGTTTTAATAATTATTGCCATTAGTTTTCCAAATTTCAGTGATTTGATGGGTAGAGAATGCATCCTGATGGTGAAAAACACCACCAGTGATGTTGGGAAAGAAAAAGGGAAGAAGTCAAGAGTTATCTTCAGGCAATGCCATCTCCTTATCAGGGCCATCTGCCTCTGCACGAGTCTCTCTGCTCTGTGTGACTCATTATCTCACATGGACTTTTAGGGTACTTCATATACCAATAAGTACTGCATGTCAGCATGCCTTTTTTTCTTACACATATGTCCAATGAGCTGTAGTCCCAAAGTTTTCTACTTAATTTATAATGCTAAACTTCAAATTGTCCTATAATTTTTTTTTCAAAATTTCACCTTCTTTTTCCTGTAGCCCAGATTAATATAAATGTCAGGATCAATCTCACAGCAGCCTTCTCCACCGATATATCCATTTATGATACTAAGAAAGTCAATGCTGAGTATGTAAAAATACTCAGAAGGGAGGGGTGCAGCTGTGTAAAGCGCTAGTCCTGAGCTTTCATCGTGGCTTGTGGGCACAGCAGTAACTCTGCTGGGCTGGTGAGTGGGCCAGCAGTTGAAATCGTGTGTATTCTTTTCCAGTCCTGGCAGCTGCTGTGTTTGCTTTCCGAGCAGTGAACCTGATGGAGGTGACATCACTGGCTGCAGCTGAAGTAAGGATAAGTTTCACTCAGATGGGATGGAAATAGTTCCTGAGAGATTGCCAGGCTCAGTCAGTTTAGCGTCTGATGCATAGGACACACATTACTTGTAGCCAAATTTTTTAACTTGTGTAGAACCTATAAATTCTGAGCTAAGTAATATTAAGTCTTCAGATTTCCCTAATCACTTGAAAACAGCCTTCTTATGAAGGAGTCATAAACAAGATTATTATAGGAAACCATTATAACCATTATGGGGAACCAGATATGTAATAATTTTAATAGAAACTATGGGGGCTTGTGTTACCCTTTCTTATTGTTCACATCCATGTTCAAATCATAGGATAGAGGGAAAGCTAGTTGAGAGAGTTAAAGACTGTTTTGGGATGATATAGTAAAGACACATGGGCTTTGGGGGTTATTTTAAACTGTGAGCTAATTATTTAAAACTGATTTTTTCAATAATATAATTTATACCTGCAATATGGTTCAATTAAATAATGTTTACCAAATTATTCTATTTGTTATCTCTCATAGAAATGTAAATTTTATCCTTAAAATAGCTGCCTACATGCTTTGTTTAAAGGGAAGAGGATGTTTATGTGTCTTGCAACTGAATAAACATTAGTTCCATCTCAAAATGATTTCCTGCAGTCCGTTACTCCTCACGCTAGAATAACGGGTCTAGGACTCATAATGTACGTTTATTTATAGAAGCAAGTTGAAATGTTAGACCTCTTATAAACTCATGCTACCTTGTATATTTGAAGAAGGCTTAGGGCAAAGGTCCAGGTTATTTTCTACTCACATTTTAGCTTTTTGTGCATGTACCAACACTAAGAGATTCCAAAAAGAGAAGGAAACGTCGTAACTTTGTTATGCAGATTTCAGACAAAACTGAAGAACTTAGACTGTGTGTTGATGCCAATTTACATCGTAATGGTATTTCTAGTGTACTTATTTCATAAACTTCACTTTGGTGTTAATAATTCTCTTTGTTTTTTGTTTCAGGCAGTTCTTGCTGACCTTTCAACTTTAAAAGTTATGCCTCTTCTTCAGATTTTTCTGTTTGCTACTGTTACCTGATCGTCTTCAAGGTCACTGACATCACATCTAGTTTTTCATTAGAAGTTAATCATGAACTATGCAAACTCTGCATAAAACCAAAATTAAACTTTGCATATAAGCCAATAAAGATCATGTTCCCTCTTCAGTTAAAGCTAAGTAGTTTTTCAATTTTCTGAACAATAACTTTGCACACCAAATATTGCATTGCATGCTGCTGTTTTCAAGAGAAAAGCAATAGACATAACTTCTGCTAGGTTGAGCATACTATGTGTGTATATATATGTGTGTGTACATATATATATGCATATTTATACATATGATCCTAACTTATAAAAGGCATGTAACAATATATGCAATAAGAACTGAAGATACTGTAATAAACTTCAAGAGGTAATGTAGCATCGTGGACAATTCTTTTATGCCAGTTGATGAATTTATCCCTAAGTAATGTATTGTTTTTGTCTCATAAATTGTTCTTCACTCAGAGCCAGGGGTAGGGTAGGGTGTGAGACTTGAAAAAGATAATCCTTTTAAGTAAGAATTCAAATGCACTTTGATATTTTAGTAGCTTTTCACTCACTAGGGATTTTCTAGATCCCTCTCAATTTTATTTCTCCCTTAAACGTCTCTGCTGAGGAAAGTCAACTGTAGTTATCTCTATCTGACAATATTTTATTCTTTACTCTCTGAAAGTCAGGAAATTTTAAGGGGGTCCCTTTGCGCTTCTCAGCCTTCCATGTCTTGCTTAGAAGCCTCGACACTGCTGAGGCCAGTTGCCAGATTCTCTTGCTTTGGAAGAATTCAAAGAGGAAACCGTGGGGCATGAAGGGAATGGAGAATCAAAACCACATCCACTTTTGCTTGGTTTCACAAGACTTACTTCTAGGGCAGAGCAACAGAGAGAGACACTACAAGTTGACACATTCTAGAACTGAAGGCAGTACGCAAGGCATCAGGTCTTATATTGGTCTTTATTATAAGTAAAGGATCTTATTTTATATTTCTGATGATCTGCCATTTCTGTAATATGGAATAATACTATGTGAAACAAATCCAAAAACCATTGTACTTCAATTTTAGATTCAAATTCAAGATGCTGATCACTTCAATAAAACTCTAATAAATCAACAGATTGTACTTTTAATGAAAGTCTAGAATGTTAAGTTTCATGCTAAATGTGTTTCATGAATCTTCTAGTTTGACAGCATATGTTAGGAAATGTACGAAATTTAGCACGACTTAAAGTGTGGTGAAGTTTGGTATAACTAGTTTATTAGTTTGAAAATCTATATTGTACGCTCTTATTCATCAGGTGACTGCAGCCACTGTGGTGTTTGATCCCATCAGATCTCAGAAACTAAGCAGGGTCGGGCCTAGTTAGTACTTGGGTAGGATACTGCCTGGGAACACCAGGCTCAGGAGAAGGGCCTGGCAGCCCACTCCCAAAAAAACAATCAGCCGTTAAAAACCCTATGAATAGCAGGGAAGCACTAACAAAACTGTTCCCCTATTGTACATAGGGTCGCTGTGAGTCAGACACCAACTCTACAGCCCATACCAACAACATTTATCAAGTACTTGTTGACTTACTGAGGACTAAATAATAATTTATTCTGTGATTCTTAATAAGCCCCATTTTATTGCCTTTGAAGGGGATACAGCCATATGCTTTGCCATTGTATGTGTACAAATGCACATTCATGGAGAGACAAGCACACACCTGTGATTATTGTCCCCTTCCTTCCCCCACATTGAGGAAATGGTAAAAGTATCAGGAAGACAGTGTATTTTAAATGATTAGTATCAAATATGTATGGATATTCTCATCTTTGGCTTCTTTTTTAGGAGAAATATTCATAAGCTTCTTTAAAAAGAGGCAATGTAATAGTCTAGATACTAGATTAGGGATTTCTGGTCAGAGCTACAAGTCCCTAAATAATTAAATCTCTGTTATCTGCAATGGGAAGGGGATGAAGAGCAGAAGCAGACAGACAATAGGAAATTATTGTATCTATTTTGTTTACCTTACAGGATTGTGTAGGACCACATGAGAAAATATATTTGAAAGTGATTTTTTAACTGCAAACTATCAAGCAATTAAGATAGTGTTGGAAGTGGCTTTTTTAAACTGCAAAGCACCAAGGAAATATGAGCTAGTGTTAGTAATTAATTTTATTTGTGACATTTTAAGGTCAAATGATAGAAGATAACATCTGAGGAACACTCAGCTTCATTCACATTTGTATTCTTTTTCTTGATTATTTGAGACCATGTCTGTAGAAGCAATGATCCACGACATGTTGGATCTTTCATTGAGTACAGGTAGCTCTAGGCGCAGTTCTAAATCTCAGTCCCCAAAACTAGAAGGCGACCACACATTTTGCAGCTACCATAAACTTCTCTCTGCCACATGCTGCTGTACTCTGGCTGCTTGTTAAAACACTGCAATTAAGGGCAATCAGGTTGCCTCCCCCAGCCCATCTCTAACTGCACCTCCTCATACTGCCTCGCTTGGCTTCCTTCCTCTGATGTTCTCCTGTACTATCTCCTGTCAGCCACTGACACCCCCTTCACATCTGCTCCCACAATAATCACAAGGATCTGAATGACCCATGGCAGAATGGTTCTACCTATGGCCATTGGCACTGATGACGAAATAGCCTAATAAGTGAATTGTGTTTGGCTTTTCTGGATTTCAATTCACCTGCTAATGTGATGCATTGTTGTTATTGTTGTTAGGTGCTGTGCATTTGGGTCTGACTCACAGCGACCCTATGTACAACAGTATGAAACACTTCCCAACACTGTGCCATGCTCAGCACTATGGTCAGTTCTCTGCTATTCATAGGGTTTTCAATAGATGATTGTTTTTTGGGAGTGGGCTGCCAGGTCCTTGTCCCAAGCCTACAGCACCTGGTATTTCCTGACCCTGCTTAGCTTCCAAGATCTGATGGGACCAGACACCACAGTGGTATGGCTACAGGGAATGTAATGCATTAAGACCTTATCTTTGGAAGAGCTTATTTAATAATCCTTTGATCAGAATGTTTTGGTAATGCAGTGTTCTGGCTAATTGAAATTTTTAGCTTGTTTTAAGCATATATCACTCCTTCACATTTAGTCTGTGTTCTTCTCTCCTGTTTCACAGGGAAAGTGAAATCCATTAGGCTTGAGTCCCATTAGCCTTCTGCTTCAATGCCCCACTTTATCCTCTATACTTAATTTCTTCTTATCTCATGAAGTGTCTAATTTATTCCGATAGTCCTCTAAATGCAGATGTTACTGGGTTGCTTTTGTCTTAAAAAATTCAACAACTCCTCATTGCTTAAAGGATAAAGTCCAGGCTCTGTAGCATAGCAAGAATAACTCTTCACAGCTTGGTCTTTCCATTTCCTTGTCCCCACATTGATCCATTATCCTGTATTTCATTCCCAAGAAATTTCATGTTGACCCCCAACCACCTACCACTATTCACTTTGTCTCTGCCAGAAAGATCCTTTCCATTTTTCAGAGTCCCAGTGGGAGGAAAAAAAATCTCTGTTTTAATGATACTCTGTTGTTGTTGTTGTTAGGTGCCGTCGAGTCGGTATCCGACTCATAGCAACCCTCTGTACAATGGGAAACACTATTGTCAGTGCTTCTCTGCTGTTCATAGGGTTTTCAATGGCAGATTGATTTTTGGGAGGGGGTTGCCAGGTCCTTCTCCCAAGCCTACAGCACCTGGTGTTCCCAGGCAGTCTCCCATCCAGGTACTAACCAGGCCTGACCCTGCTTAGCTTCCAAGATCTGACGGGATCGGATGTCACAGAGCTATGGCTGCAGGCAATGATACTCTGGAGCCTATAAATTAGAATTATTCCTTTCTCTTTGTTCTCATAAAATTGTTCATCCACTTACATGGTGCTTATAACATTGAGTGATAGTTTTTGTAAACATATTCTGATTGTCACTTTATTCTCAAGACAGTTTTTATTAACTCATCCTAGGTATGAAAGATACAAGAAGAAATTTCTCTGTTTGTATTCCCTGATTTGTTCCAAAATTATTGGCATATGTTTTTCTTAAAAGATAATTCCCTCTCCATATCTCATCTTCCTTATTCTACAAAGGCTCAAATTTTTACTTGGAGTTCTATCCATTCCCCCATGAGGTGAGGATGACTTCAATCCCCAAGATCTCTGGACTGGCTAAGCAATCACTGTGTACCATTCTTCTGGTCATGGATTGCTTCAGGATCAGTGCACAGTCTATGACCAGTGAAAGCCAATGAAATTTGATTATAAGATTTTGGTTTAACCTTTCAGGGAAACTAGATATAAAAAATAAAGGATATAAAAAATAAAGGAGCTTCTGCAACCTCTGAATGAAGAGAATGAAAAGCTGGTTTTTGTCCTTATTGATCCTCAGATCATACCCCAGCAAGCTTCTCCTGGACTACTTTTTTACATGAGCCAAATAATTTTCTTTGCAATAGAAGTGATCCTAACTCATAATAGTAATTTGCCTTCTAGGTAATCCACTCTAATATAGATACCATTTGGTATAGAACCCCAGTCTACACACTATTCAAACTACAGGAAAAATTTTAAATTTCTTTCAATCAAGACACAATCGTGTCTTTACAAGGATACATTCTGTGTTCTGTACCTCGTAAGCTACCTGAAATACCTGCCATAGGGTATATCTTTTGCCTTTGGCCATTTGCCCAAACAACTCCCTCTATTTATAATGCTTTCTAGTCTCTCTTTACCTAACTCCAACTTAAATCCCAAAACCCTACTCAGGTGTTAGTCATCAGGGACGACTGCTCCTCTTATGAGTCTTCCTCACGCCCTAAATACACAGATGCTCTATCACAGTCATATGTTAAGTTGTCTTTCTTTTCCACTAGACTGACCTTTGAGGGCAAAAATGGTTTTATTTCAGCTTTGTATATCTATAGAATCTAGTGTAGTGTTTTCCCTCCTGGTAGGCTTAATAAGCATTTATAGAATTAATGAGAGAAACATCATCCAATTCATGCCTCTTACTGATGAAGGATCATGCTGTGTTCAACGTAATAACTTACTTGTCCAGCATCACACAGCTACTTCACCTACCAACATGATTTAAGAAGTTATCTATAGAAGTCCCAAAAGGAAAAATAAGGGAAAAAATGCAAATGTGCCACTCAATTTTTTTTATTTAAGTCAACTTTATTATAGTATAATTTACAAGCTTTAGCTATTCATGTGTGTAAAATAAAATTCGTTTTTAAATTTATAGTTCTGTAGAGTTTGACAGATATATATACACATTATCACTACTACCACAATCAAGGTACCAGAATATTTTCATCACTCAAAGCAATTACTTTGTGCCCCTTCCCATTTAATCCACCATATACACATTCACTCCAAACAATTGCTGATCTACTTTTAGCTGTAAATATTAGATTTCTCTTTTCTAGAATTTAAACATATGTACTCTTTTGTATCTGGTTTGTTTTATTCAACATAATGTTTTAAGATTCATCTATTATTGTGTAACCAAGTAGTTGATTCCTTATTATTGCTGATTACAAGCCTTTATATGTGTGTATGTATTCATTTCTCTGAGGCAAATATCTAGGAGTATAATTTCTAGGTCATATGTATGCACATGTTTAACTTTCTAAGATGCTCCCAAATTTTTTTTCTGAAGTGACCCTGCCATTTTACATTCCCAACAATATATGAATTCCAACAATGTAATTGTTCCAAATCCTTTCTAACACTTGGTGTCATCATTTTAGTATTGCTAATAGGTGGTTTTAATTTGTATTTTCATAATACTAATCATGTTGAACATCTTTTCATGCTTATATGCTATTTATAAAGCATTCTTTTTTAAACTCTTTTTTTCAAATCTTTTGCCCATTTTAAATCAGTTATCTTCTTTAATTGTGGGAATCCTCAATTCTGGATATATTACTTGGTGTGAAAATTTTTTCTCCCACCCTATGAATATTCTCTTGTATTAAGTTTAATTGAGCCATTTTTTTCTTTATGGGCATATTTTTGAGTCCTATCTATGAAATCTTTGCATCATGCAAGGTTACAAAAATTTTTGCCCTATGTTTTCTTCTAGGAACTTTATAGATTAGCTCATTTATTTAGGACTATGATCTTTTTTAAAAAAAATTTTGTGTGTGGTACAAGTTAAGGGCTGAGGCTCATGTTTTTGCATTGTTAAAAATCTACCTTTCTCTTTTATATCACCAACATTTTCCCCCAATACTGAGGGTCAAACCAAGGGCCACACACTGTAGACAAGCACTTCACCAGTGAGCCACACCATCAGCCCCTTTTTTACTTTTTACCTTGAGACAAAATCTCACTAAGTTGTGCAGGCTACTTCTGGCCCCAGACCTGCAATCCTCCTCCTCAGTCTCTTGAATTACTGGAATTATAGGCATTTGCCACAGTGTTTGGCTATATCATCACCTTTGTATGTAATCAATTGGCATACATATATGGGCTGGTTTGTTATATGGAGTCATGTCTATACTTATTGCATTACCATACTATTTTCATTTTCATGGCTTTAGAATAAGCCTTGAAATTGGATAGTGTAAGTCTTTTTTCACCTACATCAAGATTATTTTGGTTTTTTCCAGCTTCTTTGCATTTCCAAACACCTTTTAGAATCAGCTTTTTAATTTGCACCAAAAGAAAAAATCCTGCTGGAATTTTTATTGAAAAAGCATTGGCTCTATAAATCAGCTTAAGAGACAATTAGTATAATAATATTGAATCTTCCAATTGATGAACATGGTATATCTCTCTATTTACTTAAGTCTTTTTAAATTTCACTCTGCAGTATTTTGTAGTTTTCAATGTACAGTTCCTGCCCATATTTTGTTTAAATTATTACTAATTATTTCACATTTTTATGCTATTGTAAATAGTATTTTTCACTTTAGTTTCCTATGGCTTGTTGTTAATACATAGAAATACAATTGAATTTTTTATATTGACCTTGTATCCTGAGACCTTGCTAAACTTACTACTTCTACTTTTTTGTAGCTTCCCTAGGATCTTCTACATACAGAGTATATCATCTTTAAATAAAGATAAATTCACTTCTTTCTTTCAAATCTGTATGCTTTTTCTTTTTCTTCTCTTACTGAATAGAGCCTACAATAGAATACAGAAGTGTTGCAGCACGTCTAATTTTAAATGTGATGAACATTTTTCTTGAATAAAAATAACAAATATTTTAAAATCTATGTCAATGTAATAGTTTGTCAATTTAGGTATAAAACAAACAGTAATGAAAGTGAGACAGATTCAGAAGGAGGGTGGGGAGACATATTAACATACAGTAAATATAGACTGGGAAAGTTTTATGTTGTGGACCATACTAATCATCTCTTGGAATTATTCTCTTAAAAGCATTTGGCTTCAGGTTTTATCAATACCTTTGTCATATTAACTAGAACATTTTTCTTGTATTCTTAAACTCTACTTTGTCCTTAACTTTTCTTAGATATGTGCTGTCCATATGTTTATTCAAACATTAAGGTGCTTATTCTGAGCATTAACTGTGCTAAGCACTCCGAGCATATGTTTATTTGTGTGGTTGCGGTTTTTCATAATAAAAGAGACAGTACTTCTTAAGAAGGCAGAATCCTAGGACCTTTTTCTTGAAGTAATTGTGCTGTTCTTCCTAGGGTAGAAAAATAGTAGTCCTCCCAAAGATGTTTTTGTCCCAATCCCTGAAACCTGTGAATATATTACCTTACATGGGAAAAGAGGCTTGATGATGTTAAGAATTTTGAGTTGAGAATATCTTGGATTATCAGATGAGCCCAATGTAATAGCAAGAGTCCTTACAAATGAAAAAGGGAGAGCATAGGCTATGAGAGAGAGGCAAGAGAGGGTGTGAGAGGAATTTGATGGTGCTATGCTGATGGCTTTGAATATGGAGGAAGGGGCCATGAGGTAAGAAATACAGGCAGCCTCTAAAAGCTAGAAAAGGCAAGAAAATGGGTTCTCCCATACAGCAGCAAGAAGGAACTCAGCTGTGGTGACACCTTTTTACCTCCAGAACTAGAAGATAATAAAACTGTTGCTTTCAGCCCCAGAGTATGTGGAAATTTGTTACAACCACAAGAAGGAATTAATCCACATCCTCTCAGATTAGTTTAGTTTACCATATTAACAATAACATATGACAATAGCAAGTTAACATTGCTATAATTCCCCTTCTTATAAAAATGATGAATCTTACTTGACTAGCTTCTCTGTGGTTTTTATAATGACACAATGAGATAAAATGTGTAAATATTTTTGAAGAGTACCTTCTACTGCTCTGGTACTGACAGGAAAAGTACCACAGAAAGTTGGACAAGTACAGTGACTGAAGAAAGATGTTAGGGGAAATGTTATGGCCAATTCCTAATGTATCCTTCTATGTGGAGACCTCTTCCTGGTGTAATGCTTCTGACCTGCAGCCCTGCACCCCTGCCTCCCCTGCAGAACAATGAATTAGATTGTTGATGAGTTGGGATAACAGAATAAGCAAGTAAAGTTTTTTTTCTTGGGATCTAGTTGCTACAGTGAGTGTATGTTCTGCTCTTCTCTCTTCTCTGACCCTTATAAAATCCAATTCCCATTGTGTGGGACCAAGGACAGGGTGAGGGAATGGTCACAGTTGGTCAGTGCTACTTATAACTAGGTGCATAAACCTGAGACTTGGTTTTAAGAAGATGGTCTCGGCTATAAAACTAAGTCACATTCCCTGGAACTCATTCTATCAATGAAATAGCATATCAACCTCATCTGCTTTCATCAACCTTGGTTTTAATTTTCTCTCTTGAATATTGCAGAACTCAGGGAGTAAAGGAGTGCTGTTTATCAGGCTCCATATTTCATTAAACAGGACAAGGAAGTTGAAGCCTTCAATGAATAAACTATAATGATGAATCAAGGAACATAAACTAGAAGAGAAATGAAAGGTAGGAGGGTAGATATGGATAAAGAGGATGAATGGATTAAAGATTTCATCAAAAGAAAGTAAAAGCATTTTTGAAAGAATTGTACTTTCAAAGGCAAGTAACTTAGTAAGTTAATATGTGTAGATACTTGCATTTTAAATTTTGGAGGTGGTGCCATTTTTGTTGATGCCAAGATGTAAGGCATGATGAATAGCTGAAGTAGTGTAGAAGAAAATATGAGAAAGCCAAACCACCAGGAGTCTATGGTGTGATGAATCATCAAAATACACATTGAAGTCACCAAGAAGGATTTCAGGAGCAGAGATGAAGAAAAAAAATCTGAGTTAAGGCTAGATTTCCTGAGAATGAGGAGGAGAGACCCAGAGACTACAGGTGATAGCAGCGTGGAGGGCGCAGAGTAGTTAAACAGATGGTGTAAGCCTCCACAGAGCAGAAGGGTTTGCAAGAGGGAAGGGAGAAGAACACTCTAAAATTGGCATTGAGAAGGAAGGCTGCTGCTGAAGCAGTTTGGATAAGTGACATGAAACATCCATTTAAAGGGCTACAGAGAAACTGGGTCCCTAGGATATAGCTTGCTTTTAGTTAAGTGAGAAAGTGGGTAGAACCTCCAGAGGAAAGCTTGAAAAATGCAGTTTACAGATCTCACATTGGGAATTGAGGATTCTAGCAAGTAGAGGGGAATGGTTTATTAGGGAGGGAATTACTAGGGACCTAGGGACAAGGGGTGGGGAGTGAAGAATTAAAGAAAAAGAGTTCAAGTAATGGTATATAGGGAGCTTGGAATCTGGTGGAGAGTGGAATCAACAGGGATGTGTGGATGGGCCAATCTTCAGAAGTGGTCCAACAAGCTCCTATGCTGTGGTCCAGATCATTTCTCTTTGAAGTGGGGCAGCTGCTCCCTCAGGAAGCCTGGAAGGATCTAATTATAGTCAGCTGCTGCTTTAGACAGTAGGAGCTGTGATTGTCTCTGCTCTAGCACTGCATTAGTTTGGTGTCTTTTCTCTCCCTTCCAGTGAACGTGGTTCTCCTTTGTCCCTCTTTTGGCCTCTGCCTATTCATTGTTTACACTTGTTCATGGCATGGAGAGAGACTATGTTAATTGTTCAGACAAAATGATCCCTTCTTTATTATGGAATCACTGTAAAACTTTCTTAAAATAGAAAGCAACTTCTTTTGCACCCTTAAGACATGGAGTATTCCACCAAAGATTTGGGTCATGGACTGACCCTTGGAGCAGAGAGAAGGAGGAAATAAAGAAGAGAGGATGGGAGGAGAAGAACAAACTACTTATTGTGCTGATGGGCTTCTTCCCCTAGACAGGAGAAAAATAGAAGATCAAGTAACTATGGGACCTAGGGAAAAGGTATGTTCTCAAAGCTACTCTGAGCCCTTTCAACAGTTTTAGAGGTCTACAAAATGAGATTCAGATTAGAATCATATGTGAATTGGATTCATGGTCAAGAGTGTGTGGTATTTCATGTGTAAGAACCTAAAGGAAATGGAAAAAATTCAGTACGTATGGAAAGAAGGAAGATTTGGATCTGAGGATAGCTCATAAGACTCCATCCTAAGAGTGGTGTCCAATTCTGCCACAGGTCTGAATAACACAAAGTGGGTGGTCAAGTACAGAAATTTTGTAAGGGAACACTATATGGGGGACAAGGAACTCTATTCTACTGGACAGAAGGCCAACCTAGCACTTCAGACCTAAGACAAGGTCAGTGGCTTCAGTCAATGAATGAAAATGACACACTTCTTGATATTCCAGGCTCTTCTCATCTATAAGTACCCACTGTATGAAGACACCTCCCAACATTACCTTCAGGTCTCTCTTCTAAGGGACCACCAGACACCTATTCCATGTGAGAGAGGAAGGTGAAGGACAATGGGAGAGGTCCTATACCTGTCCTTTGTTGAGAACCATGCAAATTAGCATTCCTGAACTGGAGACCAGTAAAATAGTCACTAGTGTTACAAAAAAAAAGCTTTTCATATATATTGATATTTTCCATTTTTTGTTTACACTCCACCAAAAATGGACTTGAATCCCAGCTCTACCACTGCTATGTGACCTAACCTTCATATGCCTTAATTTCTTCATCTATAAAATGCAAATCAGTGCCAAATAGGGCTGGTTACCCTGAAGATTAAATGATATTATGCATATCATACATTGAACACTAGACACTAACCACCAAGGAGAAAAAAGTTATTCCTAACCTCAAGATGTATTCAATTAATAGGTACATAGTCATTCAAAAAATAGAACAGTATACCCATCAAAAGTACTCTGCCAGTTTTAGAGTTTTCTGATCAGTAACTTGGGAAATGTTTCATACTGCGTTTTCCTCATGGAAATTTACACTGAAAAGTAGTCCATTAGAGCCTCTCAGGATTCCTACAGGAAAACAACCTGATGAACTCTCTAACCCACAGTTCCTTACGTTGCACATACGTAAGTAAACCAGTAAAGTCTTGTAGGTTTAGTATTCCTCAAAACACAATTTGGGAAGATTTCCACTTCCCACTTTCCAAAATGGACATAATGAGCTAAATGTGCCTCCCTGAAAGTCAAATGAAGAAACTCTAGTCTCCAATGTGATGATACTGGGAGGTAGGTTCTTTGGGTGGTAACTGATTTTAGAATAGGTCAGAAAAGTGGAGCTTCCATGATTGGATTCATGCCCTTTTAAGAAGAGGAAGAGACTGAAACTTTATATTCACGAAGAAGAGGTCATGTGAACACACAGAGTGTGGCCACCCACAGCCAAGAGAGGAGGTGTCAGAATGAATCCGAATTTGCTGTCACCTTCATCTTGAACTTTCCATCCTCCAAAATTGTGAAAAATAAATTTTTATTGTTTAAGCCAACTAATCTGTAATATTTCATTATAGTAGCCTATGCAGAATAAAATAATGGATTAATCATAATCAGATTTACCTTCTACTTGAAACAATGTAAAAACTAGACTATATAAAGAACAGTTCTCTAAGAACAGGGAGCCTTACAATTGCCAGAATTTGCTGCCTGTAGAAATTTTCCGTTATGCAATCTAGGAAGAATGCACCCTAGAGATGGGTGATGGTATTAGGGGTCCAAGGAGGCCAAAGCAACTAGATTTTGAAGGACAAAATGCCAGAGGAGAGGAATACATAAAGAGAGAAAGCTAAGTGAACACTAACATCTTCAAAAGAGCTCCCTCAAATATTCAGTTGGGAGCTTTTCTCACAACATGCACATAAGGAAATTACCAAGGCTGAAAAGAAATACTCAGAAGGATTAGAGGGAACAATCCCTTGAGCTTACACAGGGACAACAATAATGCCTATTCTCACCAGACAAAATGGAACACCTCATAATTCATGAGGCAGTAGGTAGAATACTCAGAAGGGTTTGCCTCATTAGTGAAGAGCATTAATCCTAGGCTAAATGCTGTTATGGTCCCTCCTTCAACATTTAAAGACAATATTCAAAAGAATTAAAAGCCTTCCAAGTAACTTAAACCCATTTTAGAACAGAGCTCAATCTTGTGTATGAGAATACAAATATATCCGGAATCCAACAAAGTAAAATTCACAATACTTGGCATTTAATAAAAAAATTACAAGATATGCAAAAACAGGAAAATTTGACTTGAGATAGGAACAAATCAATAAGTTAAAACTGAAAATAACAGATGATAGAATGTGTAAAAATATCTTTTTTTTAGAAATTTTTAATGTACATCATAATGCAATTCATTTTGACATGCTTTTCATTGTGACAATTTTCATATATGCAATTTGATAAGCATTATTTATATAGGTTACCCTCCTGTATGTTCCCCCTCTCCCCCCCTTCCCATCTAAGTTTCCCATCCAAGTCTTCTCTGTCTTTTACTATATAGTATTTTTCTATATGTCCTTGGGCTCCATTTCTGTTTAAGATAGAAACTTTTCCTGTAGTGGTCTTTGTTTCTATCTTGTTAGAACAATTACATGCGATTTCTAGTCTATTTATATTGACCTCATTCTTATCTTCCCTCCCCCCCTTTTAATGTGATCTGATCTTTGAGTAGGATTTTTCCTTCTTGTAATTTTGAGTCAGCTCTCTCATATGAGTGAGAACA
>VMDO01025416.1:0-28263 GCA_007922755.1 Pedetes capensis
TTTTTTTTTTTTTTTTTTTTTTTAGACAGGGTCTTGCTGAGTTACGCAGATTGCCTCTGGTCTCGAACTTGCCATCCTCCTCCCTCCGCCTCCCGAGCCTCTGGGATTATAGACCTGCCACCGTGCCTGGCTCTTGGTGCTGAAATTCTAGCATTGGTTTTTGTGGCCTACTGTGTTTTCCTAAGAAAAACTGATTAGGTTAATTTTTTAAAATTATGACTAATGTATAGTTTTAAAAATATACATATAGTGTGTTTACATATGATGTTATATTATACAATTTATATAATTTTATCCAAAATTAAAATTACTTTTATATTTATAGTATATATACATAATATTGTGTCTAAATAATTACATATGATAGTTAATATAAAATAGTGATAAAACTCTCAGTAAGTTTGTTTTAACTATAATTCTAGGGCAATTTCTAATAAATTAAAATGCTGTTACCTTCAGTGCATGTGATAAATGGATTGTTTTGCTAATAAATTTGAGAATAGAATCTTCTTAGTGGGGATGGGAGTTAGCTCAGTTGGTAGTGTGCTTGCTCTGTGTGCTTTGAGTCCCTGGATTTGGTCCCCAGCACCACAAAAATGGGAGAAAGACCTGGTAGCCCACTTCCTAAACAATCCCAAAACAATCAGCCATTGAAAACCCTGTAATTAGCAGAGGTGTTCTGTTGTCCTTAGGGTCTCTATGAGTTGGACCCGACTGTACAGGTACCACCAACAACAAGAAGAACATGTTACTGTTTGTACCTTTGCAGGCTTGGAGGGGTTTCTCTGGGCTGATTCTCATAGATTCTCCCTTGGGACCCCCTTCTTACCATTATAAGAGCCCTCAGAGCTTTATGTCGTCCATCAGCTTGTCTCTAACTCCATTCCTGGCATAGTTGCTGTTAGGTTCCATTGAGTCAGATCTGACTCCTAGCGACCCTATGTACACAGAAAGAAACCCTCCCTGATACTGTGCCATCCCTGGCACTATGTCAGTGCTTCTCTGCTATTCACAGGGTTTTCAATGGCCGGTTGTTTCGGGAGTGGGTTGTCAGGTCCTTCTCCCTAGCCTGCAGCACCTGGTATTCCCAGGAGGTCTGCCATCCAAGGACTGGCCAGGCTGTCCCTGCTTAATTTCCAGGATCAGTTGGGATTGGATGCCAGGGTGCTATGAGTGCAGACTTCTGGCATATAGAGAAATATATATATATTTCTCTCTCTCTATATATATAGAATATATATCTATATATCTATATATCTATATCTATATCTATATAAATATATATATATATATATTTATATTCTCAGTAATACGCTCCTTTTAAGAGAAGTTTGTCATGGTTAAAGATAAAATTTGACTTTTCATAGACTGTGCCAGTCTTGATATGTCTTAAAATCTTGAGTAGTACAAATGTGACTAAGTTTAAGAATTAAAACAGCAATAATACCAACATACCCTTTGATACCTTAAAGATTTGTGAGGTCATCTCATAGAAAAGATTTGAGAGGTACAGATAAAAGGAGGGTTACCAGCCTGAAAAACAAATTCAGGCTTGATTGAGAAACACTGAGGTGTTTAAAGGTAACAAAGTTTCCTGCAGTTAATTAAAGATTCTAGGTCATCAAGCAACATGAAGATAAAAATAAGTCCAGTTATACTGTTTGGTATACAATTGTATCATTCTGTTAATTAGGAAAAACCAGAGTACTCAGCCTTACTTGCTTGCCCATTTATTTGTTTATTCATTTGAAGTAGGGGGGGTTGATCCCAGGGCCTCACATATACTAGGCAAATACTCTACCACTGAGCTGTCTCACTAAGTTGCCCAGGCTGCCCCTCTGTCAAGCTTGTCATCCTCCTGCCTTTGCCTGCCAACTTGCTGGGATTACAGATCTGTGCCACTGTGCCCAATTCAGCCTTTGCTTTTGTATTTTGATAGAAAGCACTGATGGAGAAAGTCTAGATCTTCTGTAATATTTGTATTTGCTGTTTGCTAATTTAAAAAAAATTACATGTGGCAAATTAACTCTTCTGTTTTCAATTTTCTCATGTGTAAAATGAAGACAAAACTCTCTCTAACGTGACACAATTGTAGGACTTCAGGTAGTATAATGGTGTCATCTTTAGGAATTCATGTCCCGGCCAGGTACGGTGGTGCATACCTGTAATCCAAGTGATTTGGAGGCAGAGGCAGGAGGATCATGACCAGAGGCGGTCTATGTAATTTAGTGAGACCCTGTCTCAAAAAGTAAAAAAAAAAATGGGCTGGGCGTGCAGCTCAGTGGTATAGCACTTGCAGAGCATGCAAGCGCGAGGTCCTGGGTTCAACCCCCAGTACAGCAAACAAACAAACAGAGAAACAAAAAAAGAATTCATGTCCCGTGTCCCATTGCAGTTACTGCCCTAGAACTCAGCTTCCTCCCAAAGCAAGTTTCTCAAGAGTTGACCTCATGTCCACTGTTATGGTCATGTGCTTGGACATTTGGTCCCCAGCTGGTGGCACTATTTGTGGAGGTCATGGAACTTTGGGAGATGTTGTTGTTGTTAGGTGCCGTCGAGTCAGCATCCAACTCATAGCGACCCTCATAGGGTTTTCAATGGCTGAGTGCTTCGGGATTGCCTTGGGAGTGGATTGCCAGGTCCTTCTCCCATTTTTGCGGTACTGGGAATTGAACTTGGGGCCTCAGAGACTGCAGTGCAGCACTCTACCCACTGAGCTAAATCCCAGCCCTTTGGGAGATAAGACTTTGCTTTGAGGAAGTGAGTCACTGGGGGCAGACCTTTGGAGGTTTTTACCTGGACCCGCAATTCCATGAGGTCATCTGACATGGGCCCAGCCACTGCAGCCATCACTGCCACGCCTGCCCTTATGTCATTGGGCTGCTCCTGTAACTGTGAGCTTCCAACAAACATCTCTTCCCCCATAAGATTGCTTTGGTCAATTTTCTGGTACAGGCAAAACAGCTGACTAACACACCCATGTCTCACTCATTCTTTTCTCTTTGTCTTGCTCCAATCATTTCTCTAGACCAACCACAGAAATGGCTCCTAGTGAGTCTAACAATAATGTTCTCATCTGTTAAATCTCATAGTCAGTTTTCTGTCCTCAGAGCATCATTTGGCACAGCTGACTCCTCTATCCTTCTGGATATACAGTTTTCTCCAGACCTCCAGCATTGCCCTGTTGCCTGGAATTCTGTCAACTGCCCCATTTGTCTTCTCATCTCTTTGATTCTCTTTTCCATGGTGGGTTCTGAATGTGGGGTGCTCCAGGGTTCTGTCCCGGGATGGTTCCTCTTCTGTCTTTCTCACATGCCTAGACCATTGGGTCATCTCATGTATATATTGATGACATTTTACCTCTAGAATTACATATGGAATTGTCCTCTTGGATTTCTGGGGGACATCTCAAACCTACTACGACCCAAGGCAAACTCTTTATCCCCCTGTCTTTGTCCTACTCCATCTCTAGACTGACCGTCCTTTTCTTCTTCCATGGGCTTACCTTTCATTTAGTGGTTCAAGCTAAAAACCTGAAGTCATCTTTGACTCCTTTCATTTTCTTTCCACAAATAATCCATCAGGTTCTATCTGGACTGCTCCCAAAATGTATCTTGAATCCAGCCACTTCTTATTCTCACTATGGCTAAAACTGTAATCCAAGCTACCATCAGCATTCATGTTGATTTCTACTTTTGTCTTGTACCCTGATGACCCATGATCCAAAGAGAAACTAGATAATCTTCCAAAATCATAAATCAAAACATGCTTGAAAACCCCAAAGCTCTCATTGTCATTAGAATTCAAAACTTGGCTTGGCAACAGATCTGATATGACCTGCCCCCTGCGTTTTCCTGCTCCTGCATTTTTCCATTTTCCTCCTCATCCATCATGCTTCAGCCTCAGTGACCATCTGTCTGTCTCTAACATTGTATTGCCTGCAGCCGTACCACTGTGGCACCCAATCCCATCAGATCTTGGAAGCTAAGCAGGGTTGGACTTGATTAGTACTTGGATGGGAGACCCCCTGGGACCACCAGGTGCTGTAGGCTTGGGAGTAGGACCTGGCAACCCACTTCCAAAAAACAACCAGCCACTGAAAACCCTATGAATAGCAGAGAATCACTAACAATACTGTTTGGCCTGTGGTACATAGGGTTGTTATGAGTTGGACACTGACTCGACAGTACCTAACAACAACAACAATAAACATTGTATTAGTTACTTTTCTCATTGCTGTGATAAAATACCTGACATACACAACTTCAAGGAGGAAGGATTTGTTTGGGCTCACAGTTTCAGAAGGTTCAGTCCGTGGTTGCTGGGCCCCCTACTCTCGAGCAGAACATCATGGCAGTGGGAACATGGGGACGTGTGGTGGAGGAATCTTTTCACCTCATTACAGACAGGAAGCAGACAACATGAGAGAGGAAGGGGCCAAGGACAAAATAACCCTAAGAACCAACTCCCAGTAACCTACTTTCTTCAGTTAGCCATACCTCCTAAAGTTTCTGTAACCTTCCAAAACTGTCAGCAGCTGGAGTCCAAGGCCACTACATATGGGCCTTTTGGAGGGCAACATTACATATCTAAACCATAACAAACTTGTTGCTCTTCTTCCTCCCCTAGTGCCTTCGCACTTGCTCTTCTCTCTGCCAGGAATTTTCTGCCTGAGATTTCTGGTCCCCTCTCAGCATTTTGTTTTGTTGTTGTTAGGTGCCGTCGAGTCGGTATCCAACTCATAGCGACCCTCATAGGGTTTTCAATGGCTGATTGCCTCAGGATTGCATCAGGAATGGATTGCCACATCCTTCTCCCATTTTTGTGGTGCTGGGAATTGAACTCAGGACCTCAGAGACTGCAGCGCAGCGCTCTATCCACTGAGCTAAATCCCAGCCCTCTCAGCATTTAGTTCTCAAATATTCCCTCCTCAGAGACTTTCCCTAATGTGCTTGGCAAAAGGAGTGTTCCACCTTATTCCAGTACATCCCCATTGCCCTATAGAACTTAGCTCCATGTGATATTGTATTTCCTGTTTCTCTCCTTATGTGCCAATATCTCACCTTTGTAGAATGAACACTTTGTGAAAACAGAGTTCATCTTCTTCACTGATACATTTCCAGTTCCTAACTGAGAAGACATGCTCATTACATATGTGTGAGTGAGTGAAAAATTTAAAATGCTCACAGTAAGCAGTCAGTATATTTGTTTCTTTCCTGACCGTGAGTATGTTTGTGTGTGAATAGGAATTTAAAATCTGTTTTTAGTTTGTATGTTTTTAATGTGATGCTCTTTATTATGGTCTTTGTGTATTCAAGTCTATGCTTGAGGATACTAAAGTGAATAAGAACTTGTGCTTTGGGAAGTTATAATCTAGTGGGTAATATAGGCATACAATTTATGTTTTTAAAATTGTGCTAAAGCATACTAATATTCATCATTTTAAGCATTGTAAGCATACTACTCAGTGGTATTAAATACATTTGGAATGTTGTATAACCATCACTATTTTTCCACAAAATTTTTATCATTCTCAACATAAATTCTATACCCAGTAACTCCCCTTTCCATCTCCTTCTGGTCCCTGGTAATTAATATTCTACTCTGTCTCTACAGATTTCCCTATCCCAGGTACTTAAGTGAAATCATCCAATAATTTGTTTTTCTGTGTCTAGCTTATTTCACTTAAAATAATTTCTTCAATAATCATCCATATTATAACATATTTCAGAATTTCCTTCTTTTTTGGGGTAAATAATATTCTATTATCTGTACAAGCTACATTTGGTTTATTCATTTATCTGTTCATAGATACTTGGCTTGTTTCCATTTTTGGCTATTATGAATTGTGCTACTATAAACATGTGTATACAGATATTTTTTGGTCCTTTTGGATAGGTATCAAGGAGCAAAATTGCTGAGTCATATAGAAGTTCTATGTTTAACTTTTTGAGCAACCAAGCTATTTTCCACAGTGGCTGCACCATTTTATATTCTAATCAATAATGCAGGAATCCTCACCAACACTGGTTATTTCTGTGTTTTTGATAATCACCATTCCAGTAGGTGTGACCTGGGTAATTAGATGTTCACAACCCAAATTGTGGTATGGATGAACTGAGAGAGGACTGATGCTATAGAAGTTCTAAAAGGTAGAATGTGTAGAGATGCTACTGATCCTTCTCAACTGGGTATAAATTTTCAGTTATTTTACACTAACAGATTATTCATTCTACTGTATATATGTTCCATAATTCCTTTTGTCACTGATGTTTTCACTTCTGAGATGGCTGGTAGAGTAGGAATACATGTCGATTGCTCCAGGAACTAATTAAGTTGACCAGTTACATGAGCTGACATCTTTGGTTTCATTAGCATCATATCTAACCTCACTCTGTTTATTGCCCAGAGACCCATCCACCCACCTATGAGTCCATCTATTCATCCAACAAGCTCTAACATGAGTGATAACTTTGCTAGCTCTGAGATATTAATATTTGGAGTACATACTATTTACAATTTAATAAACTAAGAAGTTGCAAGACATTTATTTGAACTTAAAGGGCATTTCCTATAAAAGTACTCTTATAAGTGAATATTGGGGCTGAGGTCTAGCTCAGATGGTAGAGTGCTGTTCTGCATTTTCTGAGGCCCTGGGTTCAATTCCCAGCACTGCAAAAATGGGAGAAGGATGTGGCAATCAATTCCCAAAGCAATCCCAATCAGCCACTGAAAATCCGATGACTAGAAGAGAAGCAGTGACATAGTGCTGGGCTTGGCACAGTGTCGGGGAGTGTTTCATTCTGTTGTACGTAGTGTTGCTATGAGTCAGACCCACTCAACAGCATCTAACAACATAAGTGAACACAGGTTAGCTGAAAAATCATATTCACTCTATAGAATAATTGAATAATGGTATTATCAGGACTATAACTAAATAAAAAATATTTCTATGGGAGAAATTTTAGGTTCTAGACCAGGGTGCCTGAAGATATCTCACCTTATTAGGGGAAGGAGTTAAATCTTTCCCTTTCTTTCCTTCCCTTCACCAACAACTTCCCTGCCCACCTGGCCCCACATTCCCAGAGAGTTGATTCCTTGGGTTTTGCTTTGGGCCCACAAATGAGAGACCATGATAGCAGTGGTGGTAGAGGTAAGATGGAGGAGCTCATGAAATGTGAGGCTATCTTGTGCCTGCTCACTGCTCTGAATTTCAGTGTCCAGGACGATGAAGTGGAAATAAAGACACCGTTTCACAATGATCTGAAAGAATTTAATGAGTTAATGTATGCAAGCCTTCAGCATGACACTTGGCTCATGTAAATTGTCAATAAACAGTATAATGAAGGTTATTACTCTGGTTACTGACATCAAATGATGTGTAAAATCCCTAACGTACGAGAGACATGGGTTTCTTTCCTTTTTTGTCAGCAGGACTGAGGGGGAAGTAGGATCTGTGACGTGGAACATTTTGGCACCTTGATACCTTGGGGCCTGAGACTGAAAGAGAGAGCAGGCAAGGGCTACCAGAAGGGAGGGGCTGTTGTGTCTCATGTACACATAATGTGGCCGTCTTAGAAGAGGAGGTTATGAATAAAGGATGTTGATGTGGGGGATATAGGAATGGAATGGATCAATAAGGCCTTCCTACCTCCTTGTACACCAATCCCAGCCACTTTAAAGCGGAAGAGCTGGAAAAGGCCCCAAGCACCTGCGTGGAAGGCCAGAACTGCAATATGATTCCTTCTGGTCTTTTGGCGCCACCTAATGGACGTAGGTGGTAGTTCATCCTTTTAAAAGCCCAGACATCCTGGTTGCTTTTGGACTCAATTGTTACCGGTAAGAGAGATTGTGCTTTTTTGTTGCGGTTACGTTTGTCATTAATCTAAACATATCTCGTATCGAGGCGAGTTTAGTTATGATGGCTCTGGAATGTATCACAGATGAACGCAGAAGGCACGAGGAACGAGGTGTTCGGGGTTACCCAGTGAATGGCTATAGTAGATTTATTAATGGCATTGTTGGAAATTAATCACCAATTACATGCTGCCCAGAACACGGAGCACCTCATGCCTCGCTCAGACACCCCTCGGGGCAATAGCGGGGTTGCATAGGGTACTAGGGAAATCTTGTAGGCATAGCTGCATGGCTTGAGACCTCGCGGCTGCTCATATGTCCTGGCGTCCTCGCGCTCTCTGCTCTGTCTTTACCACCATCTTCAAGGAAGTTTCTGTGGGCTTCCTCCAGCCTGCCGCTTTCCACCACGCAGCACAAAGGTCTTTTTATGAAATACCGCTTTTCTCCGTGCGGTGCGATCCTTCCATGTGCCAGCAGGTGTCAGCACATCACAGAGAGACAATGCAGCTTCCCCAAATCCTGTTCTGGTCTGGTCTTTTTGTTTCTTGTCTCTTTTCTTTCCTTTTTTCCTATTCTTTCATTTTTCTGTTTTTCCTTTCCTTTCTTTTTCTCTTCTTTCTCCTTTTCTTTCATTTTTCTTATTCTTTTTTTCTGTTTCTGTTTGTTGTCACTAAATTGGGTCAGGAGTGGGCAGGAGAGGGAGGCAAAATACTACTACTAATAATGATTCAGAAACAATGCCCACATCAGAGTTTTCCTGGACTTCCCTAACAGAGGCAGTGTCATCACTGAGAAATCTCTTGCATTCAGGGTCTGAATACCAGGGTCAGCCTTTAGGGGCTCTCTCACTTTTGCTACCATGTGATTCAAGCTCTGGACCACAGGCTATTCATCTGTGAAAATGAGAACAGTACTGATCCTGTTTCTCAGGATGAAGTATGAGGAAACACATTACTTTTCTTTGTAAAGTTAAGTAGTTCACTCTAGAAGTGCAGAGAATTAATAAGTTACTCTTGAGGAGAGATGTCACTGAATGCTACCACCTCTCATTGTTTCTTCAGCTGACACAAGTCCAACTCATATTAAAAACTTGATTGACAACCTCTAGACAGAATCGGTTATTTGGGGGTTAAAAACAAAAACAAAAACAAAAAAAACACAGGTCCACACAAGGAGCACTAGGAGCACTAGTTTGCAAGAATGTTCCTAGTGCCTCTGAGAATAGAGTCTTTTGGAGCATCCTGGGCCATTCCCTTTGTTGGGGTGACCTGAGATACAGCTCACCCGTCTGCCAGAAGCTCTCATCCCAGGAGATAGAAGCAGGAGAACTGAGTACAGATTTGTCCCTTGCTGTTTGCATCTTGCCTGGGGGTTAGGAGTTCTTACAATGGTATCTGACTCTCTGGGAGTTGGAAGTAAAGGTGGGACAGAAATTCAGTGGCTTAAAACAACAGGAATGTGTTGCATCCCAGTGCTGGAGCCTGCAAGGGAAATCTGCAGGTCTGTTCTCTCTCCTGGGAAGGCTCCAGGGTGGAATCTGTTCATTGCCTTTGTCTGGTACTAGAGTCCACTGACATTCTTTGGCTGGTGGCTGCACCATTCAATTTCTGCTCCCCCCCCCCACCCCCACACCCCGTGGCCTTTGTTGGATGCCCTCTGACTTGTTTATCCAAGGACATGTGTGATGACATTCAGGGCACACACAGGTAACCAGGGTAATCTCCTTATCTTGAGATTTTAGACTTAATCACATCCACAAAGATTTGTCATGTAAGATAACATTTACAGGTTTTACAGATTAGGACCTGATATCTTTGTGCGACCATTTTTAGCTATGAAGAGAGTATTAGAGTCTGTCATGTGTTACCAGCTATGGAAGTCGGCAGGCAGCAAGTTTGATTATCTGAACAGAGGTTCTGCACTAATTCCTCCTCTCCTAAACCGGATGTGTTCAGGGAGTTACAAGGACTTTTCTGGCTCTGCGAATGCTGAAGAGCAGAAGTGTTAGGGTTACAGAATTCCACAGTATTGAAATGGAAAGCTTCTCACAGAGGCACTCATGATTTACAATTTGGGAAGAAGTATGCAGTGAGAGAGGGTTTGGCGAACATTTCCTCTGACTACTCAATTCTGCTGTGAAGCAGAGAAGCAGCTGCAGATGACAAGAAAGAAATGGCAATGACTCTTCTCCAGCCCAACTTTCCTATGCCTCCTGCTCAGTACACCTTAAAACCCCAGGCATTGCATGCAAAACAAACAGCAAGACTCTGAAAGGTGAAATGTAGAAGGCAGAGGGATAACATGGTCGTGAATGCTCTGATTTCTTTTTTGTCTGATATCTCAGTCTTGGAACTGAAGAGGTCAGAGATGCTCACTGGTTCAGACAAAAAGCATCAGTAAGACTCTTTCCTCTGAAAGAAAAGGGAGGCCTCGAAAGACAGGAGACTTCTAGGAAATAATGGCTCTCTTCCAGACAAATACCAGAGGTGACACTGGAGTGCCCTCTCCACCCATGCCAGAAAAGGCTGAGAGGAAAGGTTGGGCTTCCACCTCACAGAGCTGGAATGAGTTAGCCCTGTCTCCATGCTGGAGGGGTCAGAGAGGACAAGTGGGGAGCTGGGACATTCACTCCACCAGCAGGAGATGAATCCCTCTGCTCCTGCTGCCAGGAGCGACCGTGTGAGGAGTTTGGACTTCTTTCCCAGTGGCACAAAGGAAGTGTCTTTCCACTTCCTCACTAGGATGGTGTCAGAGGAGGTCCAGTTTAGAGCTAAGACTTTTGCCGTTACCCAGTGGTAATGAAGTCACTCCAGACAGCCTTCAATGTATGAAAGATTAAACAAATGGACATGCATTTATACCATGTAATACTACTTACTAATGTAAAAGGATGAAATATAAATGAGCAACAACATGGATGAATCTCTAGAGAATTATGCTGATTGGAAAAAACTAATACCTAAAGTTACCAATATATGATTCCATTTATGGATATTCTGGGTATGACAAAATTACAGAACTAGGTAACAGATCAGTCAGTACAAGGGGTTGAAAAGAGGGTGGTGGTATGTGGGAAGCAGGTGTGGCTATGAGAGACATGATTGCTCCTTGTGGTGATGGAAACGTTCCCTTTCCTAACTATAAATGTCAGTATTTTGGTTGTTATATTGTACTATGGCTTGTAAGATATTCTTGTTGTTAGGTGCATTCAAGTTGGGTCCAACTTACAGCGACCCTATGTACAACAGAACAAAACACTCCCCTATTCTGTTTAAGCCCATTGTTGCAGTCACAATGTCAATCCATCTAATTGAGGGTCTTCCTGTTTTTTGTTGACCCACCACTTTCCCAAACATGATGTCCTTCCTTAGGGACTGGTCCCTTGTGACAACATGCTTCCAAGGAGCACTCTGGTTGTACTTCTTCTAGGTCAGATCTGTTGATTCTTCTGACAGTCCATGATGTATTCAATACTTGTCTCCAGCACTGTAATTCAAAAGCATTAATTCTTTTCCTGTGTCCCTTATTCAGTTTCCAGCTTTCATAACCATATGATGTGAGTGAAAACACCATGGCATGAGTCAGGTGCACCTTCATCTTCAACGTGACATCGTTACTTTTTAACACTTTAAAGAGGTCTTTTGCAACAGGTTTTCCCAGTGTATATCTTGATTTCTTGACTGCTGCTCCCATGGGTATTGATTATAGAAACCAAGTAAAGCAAAATCTTGGACAATCTCAATCTTTTCTCCATGTATCATGAAGTTGCTTACTGACTCAGTTGTGAGGACTTTTGTCTTGTTGATGTTGAGATGCAATCCATCCTGAAGGCTGTGTTCTTTGATTTTCATCAATAAATGTTGAAAATTCTCTTCACTTTCAGCAAGCAAAGTTGTGTCATCTGCACAATGCAGGTTGTTAATGAGTCTTCCTCCAATCAAGTTGCCATGTTCTTTTTCCTTAAGTCCAGCTTCTTGGATTATTTGCTCAGCATAGAGATTGAAGAGGTAAGACAAAAGAATACAGACTTGATGTCCACCTTTGTTGACTTTAAACCAGGCAGTGTTTCCTTGTTTTGTTCAAACAGCTGCCTCCTGGTCCATGTACAGATTCCTTATGAGTACAATTAAGTACTCAAGTATTCCCATTCTTCACAATGTTATCTATAATTTAATATGATCCACACAGTCAAATGCCTTTGCATAATCAATAAAACATAGATATCTTTTTGGTATTCTCTGTTCTAGGCTAATATCCATCTGACATTAGCAATGATGTTCCTGGTTCCATATCTTCTTCTGAATCTGGCTTGATTTTCTGGCAGTTCCCTGTCTATACATTGCTGCAGTCACTTTTGAATGATCTTTAGCAAAATTTTATTTGTGTGTGATATTAATGATATTGTTTGATAATTTTCACATTTGATTAGATCCCCTTTCTTGGGAATAGGCACAAATATGGATCTCTTCCAGTCAGTTGGCCAGGTAGCTGTTCTCCAAATCTCTTGGCATAAACAAGTGAGTACCTCCAGTGCTACATCTGTTTGCTGAAACATCTCATTTGGTATTCCATCAATTCCTGAAAGGCTGTGTAGACTGTCACCGAAGAGTTGGGTGTAGAATAGCAAGCAGTGAGTTAGATGCCAAGAGGATTGGCTTACAGGATCTCCTGACTCTGCCAATCTCCTGGGCTTTCTGAGACTCTGTTTTTCTTGCATAAAATGCTAGCAGTACCTGCCTTCCTGCTTAGAACTCTCTAAGCACAGTCAGAAGGAGGGTTCTAATTCCCAATTCAAGGTAATCTTGGGCACATTTTCTTATCTCTACAGGGGAAACAATATCTCCCAAACTTCAAGTGTTAGTTCCTGCTATTTCTCTCTAGCGTGTGTTATGAGGCTCCAAGGTAAAGGGCTAAAACATAAGCATTGTTAGGAAAAAAAATACAAAATAATGAATAAAATAATTGTCTGAGGGCTTGAAGTGTGACTTGCCTAGCATGCATGAGGCCCTGGATTCAATCCCTAGTGCTATGTAAAAAGAAAAGAGTCATTTTGAAAAGAATAAGCAGTTGAGTGTCATTCTTATTATTAGTTGAGGTAGGCTGTATAACTCTATAACCCACAGCTACAGAAATATGCAGGCAGGATCTCAGCAACTCCAGGCCCCTGAAGGTCCCTGCTTTGCACTGGCCATTTCTTAGGTGGCTCATAAGCTTTCCCAGTGTCCTTGGGTCTCCCACCTGACTGCAGAGTGACCATCCCTGTTCTGTTGCCTCTCAGACCCTCACTTAAGGAGATACCTTTGTTTTAATTTCTTACAGTGTTCCTGCAGAAATACCACTTCCCACATTTAATTGAATCTAAAATGCTCTTCATTTTAAAGTCCCATCATTAGTTTATGTACTACAAAGAAAGGGGAGAACACTGTCAGCAAACTGTGACACAATGTCTTAATGACAACCCAGCGTGATGAGTCACACCAGCTGGTCACGCCAGCCTGTCATTGCATTGAAATTCCTTTCATCTATTCTGAAGGTCTTGACAGTTTCCCCTCTTTCAGCTGCACTCTTGGCTTCTGATGAGCATTTCCATCACTCAGCTGAATGACTAGACATAACTTACCTCTATTAGCAGAGACTCATGGGGAGCACAGAGAGGCAGGTCTGGAGCATAGGTCTGGGAATTTGGCAACATCACCCTGGTCCTTGTATCTGGCATATAAAAGAATTTATACCCAACACAGATGTAGCATTAGAGACTATAGATGAGGTTTATTAAAAGATAGTACACCATTTAGAAATAATTACAGAGAGACTGAGGCACCTGGAGAAGGTTAGGTAAACCTAGAAAGGAACTTGAAATAACCTGGGCCTCCTGGGTGAATGTGCATGAAGACTTCCTATTTCCCAGGGAAAGGTAAAGTCAGGGAGAATAGAGTTAAGCAGGCTTCTAGAGGGGAAAGTACTTTAGACAGACAGAGAAGATGGAAGGCCTGAGAGAAGAGAGAGGCAGGCATGTGGTTGCTAGAGACAGAAAAAAAAAAAAAAAGAGTAAAGGACAAGAAGTAGAGATGAAGAAGGAAAGAGAGAGCAGGCATGTGTGTCCCCTAATTTTATTCAACTGAGGACACGCCCCAGTGACGTCAGCCCTGGTCACCCAGCTCTGGGTACCTAATATGACATGAGCCTGGGGTCTTTGTTTTGTGACTCGATCAGGGCTTGGATTAGAATGTGGGGCCCATTAGAACATGCCCTTCCAGTGTCCTCAGAGACACCCGTGACTTCATCCATCATGGCCCAACAGCAGGAGTCAATTTCAAACCCCTTTTCCTCCACATTGCCTGCTAATGCCTAAGCTGACCTGCAGATCACCTCCACTCTTTGTCTTCCAAAGCAGCACTCTCTAATTCTAGTGTGCATAGAGATCACCTGGGAATCTTGCTAAAGTGCAGGTCCCAAGTCAGTAGACTTGGGGCAACGCCTGAGACTCTGCATCTCTAACAAATTCCCAGGTGATGTTACTGGGACTTTGCCCAGGTTCACTTTGATTAGCAAGGCTGTAAAGCACTTCATTTGTTTTGCAACAGAATGTGGGGTTGCAATCATTCCTCCTGTAATGAATATTCACTTTACAAATAATAACTGGACGCCCTGCTGCTTTGTCTGCTTGCCTTTCTGAATCCACTGGAAGTGTTCCTTTCTATGCTGAATCATGGTAGAATCTTTCTGAAGACATTTTCCATGGCAATTAAACCTGACACGTGGAGTCCCAACAATGCACATAATCCTATTGAAAGGATGTCAAGAGCAACAGCTGTGAACAAGTTTGCACATGCAGGCAATGACAACCTGGTCACGTGGACGCCTGGAGGGCAGTAAATGTAAGATGTTTGGATGGGAAGATGTATTCCAATTTTAGAGAGTGCAGAGATGTGATGAGGTGAAAAAATGTGCATCTTATCATCAGTGTAAAATGCAACATAATTTATTCTTTCAGTTTCTTACATTTCCCCCTTTCCGTATTGCTCTCAACTTGAAGAAATTTCCTATAGGGTCTCTTTCACTACCGTGTCTGCTGCAAATTGACTTTGCTTTGAACCGAGTGAATTCTCTGCCCCACACAGGCCCATCCAGAGCCCTGCCTGAGAGATCATGGCAGCTCTTACTTCCTGACCCTGATTGGGGTCCTGTGAAATGGGGCTGCTTGTCACCCTCCAGCCTGGCCACTCATCCTCTTTCTCAGAAGCCCATGACTTATAATCTTTCTTGGCCGTACTGTTCAATGAGATCGCAAGACCAGTACCCCGCTGGGGTGCTTACTAGTTAGTAACGCACTGAGCCTAGCACAAGAGAGTTCTTCAGAAAATGCGTCTTGGATGCTTTGGAGAGAGAAGCCCCAACTGACCAGTAATGCCTGAAATTCTTGAGTTCCTGAGGATGCATTGTATTTGAAGAGACTGTGGGTCATACTACTGCCTCACATCAGCTGGAAGGTTGGGGTGGTCATTTCTATTAGTTATGCTAGTGATTTTTCTCAGCACTGGACACATTATCAACTCTTGACCTAGAATGCAATATCATCAGAAAGAGGGAACAGGATAAATAGACATGTAAAGAATTAAAACCATTAGCTCCACATTTCCTAAAATTAGTTTCCATAGATTTTTACAGTTGTTTTATTGTGCTGAAATATGCATGTAAGATGTATCATTTTAACCATTTTTTAAAGGTATAGTTCAGGGGTTTTAAATTTATTCATAATGTTATGCAACCATTATTTCCATCTATCTCCATAAATCTTTTCATTTATGAAACCAAAATGCTATATATTAAATGATAATTCCCTACTTCCCCTTCTCTCCAATGTGTGACAATTCTACTGTCTGTCTGATATAACAACTTTGTCTTTTCCAAAACAAAATTATTTAATTAGGAGAGTGGTATCTTTCTACATTTCCACGTCTTTAAAAATTTGTTTTATTAATATGTAATAATTGTACATATTAATGGGTTAACAATATTGAGTGTGTACTGATCAAATCAAGGTAATTATCTTCTCTTTCTTTATTATTTCTTTATGTCTGGAGCCATTGAGCCCCTCTCTTCCAGGGATTTTAATAAGTGTGCCCTAAATGATTCAGTCCAGTATATGAAATAAACACACACTTCATCTTATCTGCCATGGATTTCTATTATAAAGCCTGGACAGAATACATAGCAAATAAATTTGGGAAATTCTGAGATAAGCCAAGTTAAATGTTTTTCATTAAGCATTGTGAAAGAGCATTCCATTTTTATTTAGTATTTCCCAATCTGGTTGTAAGTTTTTTTTTCTTCTTCAAGGAATATCTTAAGAGAGAAACTGCTTTGTCTTAATGTGTCCTGTGTCCCAATGTATGGATTAGAAGGATATTTCACCTCTCATCTCTCTCACAGAAATCACACTTTCTTTTGACAAATATAACATTTGGAGACCTTCACAATGATTTTAACTTGGCCTAGCTGATGGGTGGCTATAAAGTGGTTACTTTTTCTAGTTCACTATGTACACCTGGCTTGCTTTTTGGTCCCTGTTGAGTTATTCTTGTGGCACTAATTAATGCAGGCATATAGCAAGATTAACTGTTCCTCAAAAAAAGTAGGTGAGCTTGATGAAGAAAGAAAGAAAAAAGACATAGAAGTGAAGTAGCTTGTAATTGCACAGAGAGAAGTCTCTGGAACACTGCTGGAAAGTTGATGTTATCAGATTTGAAATTTTGAGATATTTTTCTAATACTATATTGGGAATTCAGAGGAAGGAAAACCAACAAAGAGCTTTGTTGGAAAACATATTGAGTAATAATTAACACTTTATGGATAACATTTTCTCAGAGTACTCAGATTTTTTGTGTGTTTGTTTTTTGTTTTGCAGTACTTGGGGGTCGAACCCAAGGCCTCCCATATACTTTGGAAGTGCTCTACTATTGGGTTTCACCCTTGTCCATTTTTAATCTTTTCTTTTGGGTCAGGGTCTCACCAAGTTACACAGGCTGCCTCTGGCCTTGAATTTATGATCCTCCTGCCTCTGCCTCCTGAGTTGCTGAGATTATAGAGGTGTACCACAAGACCCAGCTCCTCTCCTCTCCTCTCCTTTCCTTTCCTTTG
The DNA here is from genome assembly GCA_007922755.1 of Pedetes capensis. Classification (NCBI taxonomy): domain Eukaryota; kingdom Metazoa; phylum Chordata; class Mammalia; order Rodentia; family Pedetidae; genus Pedetes; species Pedetes capensis. The sequence goes on from VMDO01025416.1 coordinate 16,999, forward strand.
TTCTTTTCTTTCTTACCCTTTCTTTTTCTTCTCTTTCTTTCTTTCTTTCTTTTCTTTCCTTTTTGTTCAAGACAAGTCTTACTGTTAACAGGTCTGGCATCAAGCATCACTGCGCTCCTTGTGAGAGATTCAGGACGTGGGCATTAAACCTTGGTTCTTGGTCTTGTTTATAAATGATTTTACAGACCCAGAGGGGAATTTAGAAGACAGTTTATTTAGAATTGAAAGAAATAGAATGAGAGTCAGAACAGATAGGCTTGGGGCAATCAGATTGCGGTCTTGGCTGGCATAGACAGAGAGAGAGCGAGAGAAGAGGAGCTGGCCAGGGAGTGAGGCCAGGGAGAGGAGAGGGACAATGAATAGGTAAAGAGAGAAAGTTATGCTTCCCAATGTAGAAATCAGAAAGTGGACAGGGGTAGCAGTGAAGGTTCAGAATCAGTGGCATTTATTCATCTGAACTGGAGATCAGGAATCATATAGGTCCATCAATGAGACTGTGGGCTTCTCTAAACATCTGTGTAGAATTGCAAACATCTGAAGACTTCTGTAGGTTGTTCTGAACATTGCTGTAAGCTGCAGACAACTGGTCACTGCAAACAGAAGACGCTGCGGATTTCTGCGGCTCTCTGGACTCTGCAGACTCTGCTGAGAACGATGGATGCTGAGGACATCTGGATGCTGCATTGAGAACTGAGGACACAGCAGATTCTGGACGTTGCCCTGAGGGAGAGGCTTTGGGGGTATTTAAGTCCCTATCTCATTAAAGGGACAGATATTCCTCCTCTCTCTTTGATCTTGTCTTCAGGGGTGTTAGATTTCTCTCATCCCTCAGCCTGGCTGGCCTGTCTGGGCTGTAAAACCTTTATCACAGGAGAGGTCTTACTTCAAATGAGGGCCCTTTCCCCAGGTCAGACATAGAGGCACCGATGGCCCTCATAAGCAAACAGAGTTCCAGTTACAGATTAGACCATTTGTAAAGGTGCAAGGGGTTAGAGACCAGGTTATCTGGAAAAGGGTATTACTTCCTAGCAAACATGCCATTCGCAAGGATTCTCTGTCAGGGAAGCACTGACCACCAGACCAAGGCCTTTGTCTCAGAGGAAGCTTACAATGATATTCCTATCTCAGATGGCCGGGAAGCAAATTGGCTGGGTGGGGAGGTGGATTGCTGCAGAGGCCTCTATTCCCTTTCTTCCTGGCTATTACCTTCTAACATCACTGTGTAGCTTGCCTGCAGCTCTCAATCTTCCTGCCTCAGCCTCCCAAATGCTTGGATTATAGGTGCCTGGCTCTGCACTTTATTTTTTTTTAATATGGCTCCAAGTAGGATGAAGTATATTAGATTTTTGTAGTTCAACAAATTACTACAAACATAGAAGCTTACACTACACCACTGATTGTGCCACAGTTTCTGTAAGTCAGTGGTCCTGGCAGGCCCCAGCTGGCTCTTCTGCTCAGGTTCTTCCTTACAAGGCTGAAATTCAGGTGTCAGCTGGGGCTATATAGCTTTCATTTGTAGGATGATTTTGCTGCATCATTTTCTTGGGAAGATCTTTAACATTAGTGTCCTTATTTTTTCTTTCCCTTTCTTAAGTTGGTTATGTTACCCAGAGAATACACTTATAAGCCAAACTTTGATCCTAATGGCCAGCATTTTGGGAGTCAACTGGGAGAAGGCCCCCAAAGCTCTGCACATGATCCCACTGTCAGTATGGTCTCTCACCTTTGATAGCCTAGAGTCTCCCATCCAGAGTCCTTCTGTTTAGCTGTGAGAATAAGCCTCCAGTATTCTCCTAGTGGGACAGGAGAATGTGCTGGGCACTTGGACTTGGGGATATCACTAGTGGGAGGGAGTATCTAACTATTTTTCCAACAATCTATCAACCAATTCTCTGGCTTTGGCTTTATCTTTACCTCCACTTTCAGAAGTACCCAGAGCAACCATTTCTGAGCTTTAAGAATGTTCTGAAAAGTAAGTCAAGATGGTCATGATTTTGAAGTTGCATCTGTTTTCCAGCTTCCTAAAGTTAGTTTCTGTTGCCTCGTCTCTCTCTCTCCTTCTGTCCTTTGTATTTACGTCTTTAAAAATACTTTTACTGTGTTTTAGCCGGGCACAGTGGCGCAGGCCTGTAATCCCAGCAGCTCGGGAGGCGGAGGCAGGAGGATCGCAAGTTCAAAACCGGAGGCAGTCTGTGTAGCTAAGCGAGACTCTGTCTCAATAAGTAAAAAAATGGGCTGAGGGTGCAGCTCAGTGGTCCAGTACTTGCAGAGGATGCAAGTGCAAGGCCCTGGGTTCAACCCCCGGTACCACTAAATAAATAAATAAATAAAAAATAAAAATATAAAATAAAACTTCTACTGTTTTGTGGAATTTGAGGAAGGAGTGACAGTGTGTTCATTTTTCAAGTTTTACCCAGAAGTCTTGCTAAATAATTTTTTTTAACTTGACCATCTAGCACCTTAACTCTGGTTTGTCTAGAATCAATAACCTTCTAATACTCCAAAAAGGAGTAATACTTGTGCTGAAGTGTATAATTATCTCATTTATGTTAATATTTTTATATTTATGTATGAATTATTTTAGACTAGTTAAATATATTTTGATCCCTCAGTTATGGGCTAGCATTAACTCATAGTAAGTTCTTTTAATTTTTCTAAGGTTCAGGTATCATTTGCTGAATTATTTTCTAGATTCCTTAGGAGTCTATTATTGTGGGAGCAAATATGGCAGAAAAATGTTCTTGATGCTACTCCAAAGTTCACTCAATCTATTGGATTATACTCAGCAATCGACAGAAAACACTCTCTTTGAGGAATTTATAGTCTAAGGGAGCATTATTGCTTTTATTTAGTAGTGAGGTTTTGGATTCAGAAAAGCATAGCTCCAATCTCAGGTCAGCTACTTCTTAACAGGGACCTGGGATAAGATTTTTTTTGTTTGTTTTATTACTTAATTTTTAGAGATTCTTTCCTTATTTATAAATGCAAATAGGAATATCTAACTAGAAATATTGATTAATTGCTTTAAATGATGATATATTATAGTACATATAAGATAGCCTAGTTTTTGGCAAGTTGTAAGTGGTTAGATAATTGATTCTGACTCTCTCTCTCTCTCTCTCAACTGGGACTTGCTGTATAGCCCAGGTTGGCATCAAACTTGAGATTCTCCTGGCTTAGCCTCCCAAGTGATGGGACTACAGGCACCATACCCAGTTTAATTGATTGTTCTTAGTGAAAGCAAGGAGACCATAGATGACTGCCCTGGTGAATTTTCTAGTTAGTGACCTGCTGGTTTACTTTCCCTCTAGAATTCAAGTTCTGCTTTTGTGATAGTATTAAGAGGTAGAGACTTTAGAGGTGATTAGGCCATGAGGGCTCCTCTGTCATAAATGGAATTAAGGACCTTATAATAAAAGAGGCTTTGCACAGCCTTCGTGAACTTGCTCTTCTGCCTTTGTCACGTGAGGGCACACCATTTCTTCCCTCCAGAGAACGCAGCAATAAGGCACCATCTTGGAAATCAACAGCAGCCCCTTCAGGCACTGAATTTGCCAGTGTAACCAAGCAATCAGGTCTGAAGTCCACCACGTTAAATAAAGTTTAGAGAAACAAATGGGTGAAAGAAAAGTGGATTTACTTAGAGTTTGGCCAAATGGAAAGAGAGAAACAGTTTTTAAAAATTCCCTTCATTTCTTTTGTGACACTCCCCCATCTTTTATAGCCAAAATAAAACCAAAAGCTAAAACAAAAGGCTGGAACAAAAGCCAGAAAATATATAGATTTAGCTTTTAGTTAGTGTTATTTTGAAAGGGGAGGGAATTCCTCTCCCTGAGGTTGACCCTTTAGGCTCTCAGCATGAAATATCCTGTTGAATTCTCATTGCCCCCAGGGTCTCTGCCCATTTTAGCATGAGATCTGTTTATAATAATTATTATTTACATGATAATGCCAGCAACTTGATCTTGGACTTCTCAATCTGCAGAACTGTGAGAAAAGAAATTTCTGTCTTCTTTAAGAGTCCCAGGTATTCTGTTACAGCTGCACAGAATGGACTAATATACCCTTAGGAAAGGCCACCTGCCTTGCTCAGACATGCAGAAGTGTGGCACTGCCATGCAGGAGCTGTGAGCCTCCTCTAGGGGAAGATGATTACGCAGGCCCTGTAGGATCTCAGCAAACAACCAGGTCACCAACGCGGACATGCTGGGATCAGAAAGCTTCATTAAACATGTGCTGACATGCTTACTCCCTAAGGATTGTGTGCAGAACCTCTCCACCAGACCAGAAAGCTTCATGGGGTATTTTCAATACCAGAACAAAGAGGGTAATGCCAAGATGGAAATACTACTGGTAAGTAAAACAAATTTAATTCTGAGTTCTGAATTCTGTAAGCAGGCAACCCTACCTCCCCCTTTCGCCTTTCTCATCAGGGCTTCTTGCAGTACCATTTCTGGTAAAGTCCAAGATACTCCTAGACTCTCTTTCTTGATTCTCCCTGTATTTCTCTCCCTCTGTGCCCTATCTCCCTCACACTCCTATCCGAACATAGACTCCAAGGGAATATTGGCTGCCAAGTAAGCACCTTTTGCATATTTAACACAAACACTTACAAATGATGGTCAGTCTGGAGTTGATAATGGAAAAATGTATGGGACAAATTATTTTTTTTATTTTAATACAAATCTTTTAGAGAGATAAAAATAGTGTGCTAGCTGGACTGGGATTTAGCTCTGTGTTCTCTGAGGCCCTGTGTTTGATCCTCAGTACCTCAAAAATGGGAGAAGGACCTGGTAACCCACTCTTGAAACAATCAGCCATTGAGAACCCTAGGAATAGCAGAGAAGCATTGACAATAAGTGCCAGGCATTGCACAGTGTTGGGGAGTGTTTTGTTCGGTTGTACATAGGGTTGCTATGAGTTGGGCCTGACTTGAGGGCACCTAACAACAACAGCTGAGCCTGGTGGCTCATGCCTGTAATCCCAGCATTCTGAAGGTTGAGGCAAAAGAATTGTGAGTTTGAGACCAACCTGGTCTATATAGTGAGACTCTGTCTCAATTAAAATAAAAAAATAAAAATAAAAAAGAAACAAGATGTGTGATACTAGATGAGGTATTTTATCTTTTTTAAAAACAAAGGAACTTTTGCTGGTGTAGTGATACATACTCTCTTCTTTCATCTCTTTCTCTCTCTCTCTGTTTTTCTTTCTCATTGGACTACATTTTCATTCATTTCTGCCTGCAGAGTTCACCGTCAGCTTAAGTTTGACCACTTCCCCTAACCTTGTCATAAGTTTTCTTGGATATTGGTATGATTTAATTAGCTCTCCTAGAGTTTAGAGGGGCTGGGATTTAGCTCAGTTGGTAGAGCATTGCACTACAGTCTCTGAGGTCCCGAGTTCAATTCCCAGCACTGCAAAAATGGGAGAAGGACCTGGCAATCCACTACCAAGGCAATCCCCAAACAGTCCGCCGTTGAAAACCCTATGAGGGTTGCTATGAGTCGGATACTGACTCGACAGCACCTAACAATAACAATAACAATAACAAGAGTTTAGAACCAACTGATGCTCTAACAGTGATTTCTGGTGTGGGAACTTGCAAGATACAATTACCCTTAACGTTATATCAGGATTAGAATGGAGAGGAAGATGGGCATGCAGGTGTTAAGGCTCTCTAATCCTGCTGTGTGGGGAATGGCACATGGGATGAGCTGATTTTTTTCTCCAATCTCAGTGGCCAAAAATAAGCCCCACTAAAGAACGACAACCGCTGGGAGCACTAAAGCAATCCATGACCAGACACTTCCCAGGAGAACATCCTAAGGAAATGGGAGCTAATGATCAGACCAGGGCAAGTCGGAAGTATCCAGATAGTCTGAGATGCAGCAAATCAGCATTCCTATGAAGACTGAGCACAACCACTTTTGCCAGGAATGCTGTCTCTCCAGGTCGAGAAAACATTTCAGAAGTTAAAAGTTTCTGACACCTTTGTGGGTCCACCAGGCTCTCCTGGCTGATGCACATTCCAGAAGACTGAAGTCAAGCTTTTGCCTGTGCACAGAACCAAGGGAACAGTTCCTGGGATCATGAATGTGACCTGGTTCTCCTTGGGTTGAGGGGGGAAAAATGAAGAAAAATTGAATCTGGGCCAGTTAATAATGCAGTCCACTGGTTTGTGCCCAAGACATCAAATCTGAGATTGGTGTCCATGTCCAAAAGATGATCTATGCCTCTAGGAAACACATAACCTTGTCTTTTAAAGCTCAGTTACCTTGAAGTCACCTCTTTCTACCAGCTGCAGCACCCCAAATTAGTCTTCCTTCGCAGATTATCTCAGATGGATGCAGCCTCTCTGGGAAAACTTAAAAGCCTATTTAACTAGAGAGGAGCCGCTGCCAAGAAGTTAGCCTGGGAGAATGGCAGTAATTAAATGATGATAATATTTAGGATCTTGCAGGTATAACAAAGGCTCCTTTCTTTGTCTCAGGTGGGGACACGTTGCCTCTGTCTGGGAAAGGAGGTAGGCAAGGGAGGAAAGAAAGCATTTGGGGGTGTGAGAAAGGGGAAGAGAAGTGGGAGGCAGGAGAGGGGTCTGGCTTCTGAGGGTGAAAGGAAAGATTGATTCTGGGAAGGAGAGAAGCTGTGCGTTAATATTCATCAGAGATGGGCCCTGTGGCACTTCAGCCCAAGACATTAGAATAGGTGAGCGGTGGAACAAAGCCACATCCTTTGTCAAATGATTTATTGTCTGTGCAAGGTAAGGCAAGGAGGGGTACTAGGTTTTGGGGGGAGGACAGAGAGAGAGAGGAATGAAAATTGCCATCAGAATGGTATAGGGGATGGAGTCTCACAGGGCACTCTCGGCTTGGGGTGCAAGGCTGCAGGAACCTTTGGCAGCAGCTGCTTGGCACAATCTTGCTGTGCTGGGAAGAGAGGTCTGAAAAGATGGAAATTTGAGTCCTAATAACCAGCATTTCCTCTCTCCAGCCATGTAAGTTGCTGAGCAATCATCCCTATAGCTAGAAGGGGAACTGTCCCCTACCAGCCGGCCCACCCTGTCACACACTGACACTGTGGGTGATGCAGCCCTCCTGTGGCCTGGATGTGCGAGCTCATCCAGGCAGTTTTGTCTGCTCCAGTGTGTATTTGTCTTACAAGGCGGGTTGATCCAGAGGTCGGAGTGATGAATGCATCCTGCGGACCTAATAAATAAATAAATACGTGCTACTTCCTTCAGCTAAAGCAATTTCACTGGTTCAGCCCACAAAGAAGATAAATGGAATGCGCCGCTCAGGGCTTGGAGCCAGGGATCTGAGCACGTGGGAAAGGGCCTGTGTGCCTTGGTCATCACTTGCTGAATTGGACCGATTCCATCTAGGAGACCTGAGGATTCTTCTCAGGTCAACTTCCCCACCCATTCTGCTGGACTTGGAACTCTGGCTAAGACAGTCTGAATTTTGGAGGGTCCTGGTGCAGTCAAAAAAAAAAAAAAAAAAGTCAGATTGTAGTTTGCAGCAGCCATCAAGACTGAATTAGAATTAGGAATGTGCCTGCAGCCAGATCACCCTGGTATCCAATCTCATCAGATCTGGGAAGCTAATCAGGGTTGGTCCTGGTTAGTCCTTGGATGGGAGATCTCCTGAGAATACTGGGTGCTGTAGGCTTGGGAGAAGGAGCTGGCAGCCCACTCTCAAAATAATTAACCATTGAAAACCCTATGAATAGCAGAGAAGCACTGACAATAGTGCAGGGCATGGCGCAGTGTTGGGGAGTGTTTTGTTCTGTTGTACATAGGATCTCTATGAGTTGGATCAAACTTGATGACACCTAACATCAACAAGGGTAGCAGGAGAAAGGAGAAGAGGAATTTGACCAGCCTCTTTTATGTAAGCAAAGCAAGTTTGACATGCGCTAGCTTTTGACGTGGGAATAGGGAAAAGAAGTCGGGAAATCTCATTGCGGGAGGACTAGGATAGAGAAGGGAGGGTATGAGGGAAAGGAGCCATGCTTCCCACTTCTGAGTGTCCATTACCATATTTTCTCATTTTAAATGTAGCATGTATTCATCATAGAAAACTTAGAAAAGCCAGACACAGTGGAACTCGTCTGCAATCCTAGAAACTCAGCAGACAGTGGCAGGAGAATGGTGAGTTGAGGCCAGAGGCAGCCTGTGAAACAGTGAGACCCTGACTCAAAATGAAAAATAAAAATGAGCGGAGGGAGTAGCTCAGTGGTAGAGCACTTGCAAAGCACCTGGGAGGCCTTGGGTTAAGCTCATGAGTACTGAAAAATAATAAATAAAAATAACTCAGAAAACACAGAATAGTCTAGTGAAGGAATCTGAAACACTTATGACAAAATGAAAGGATAAACACCACTAGCCTTTTGGAGGATTTTATCATTTGGTTATAATTTCATGTCCTGCTTTTTTTGCTCTGAATAGTCATTCTGTGGGCATTTCCCAAGGATATTGCAGCATCTGCAAAATCATGTCCTTTTAAAAGTCAGTTGATTCACATTTCATAGTATGGATAAAATATAAGTTCTTTAAGCATTTCCTAATGCTGAGCACTTAGATCATTTAAAATTTTTTCCTAGTATACAAGAAAAGTTCCAGTGCATATCTTTGTACACATATGAGTGTATATGATGAAATTCTGAAATTACAGTCATGTTGTTGTTGTTAGGTGCCATCAAGTTGGTATCTGACTCATAGCGACCCTACGTACAACAGGCGAAACACTATTGTCAGTGCTTCTCTGCTATTCATAGGATTTTCAATGGTGGATTGATTTTTGGGAGTGGGTTGCCAGGTCCTTCTTCCAAGCCTACAGCACCTGGTGTTCCCAGGTGGTATCCCATCCAAGTACTAACCAGGCCCGACCTTGCTTAGCTTCCGAGATCTGATAAGATTGGATGCCACGGGGCTATGGCTACAGGCTATTACAATCATAGAAGTAGGATTATTCAATTAATTCTTAGTGCACTTACAAACCCTAGTAGGCAGAAATTTTTTTGGAAAACAATCTTAATATATCACACAGTTATTGGTGTTAAGAGCCATCGAGTCAGGTCTGATTCATAGTGACCATCACAGTGTTTTCGATGGCTGATTTTTTTCAGGAATGTTTCAAGAGTGGGGTGCCAGGTCCTCCCATTTTTGTAGTGCTGGGGATCAAACCCAGGCCTTCAGAGAGTGGAGAGCAGCACTCTACCAACTGAGCTAAACCTCAGCCCTAATATCACACAGAGGGGTCTCCAAAGTTTCACCTTTGGAACGGAGGGCAATCCATGTCCTCTTGCTCACTTGAGTACAGGGGTGTGTGTGTGTGTGTGTGTGTGTGTGTGTGTGTGTGTGTGTGTGTGTTGCTTATACATATTTGGTATATTTGTGTGTGTACTCTGGTCTTAAGGTAGAAAGAGGACAGCTCAGAATTTTAAGGCAGCATGACGCCTGGGAGCCCTCATTTCAATCCCTAAATTCACATGGAGAAGGGGCTGGGTGGTAGCCTGGTCAAAAGAGAGGGATTTCTCACCTGAGAAAGAAGCCTATTGAAAAGCTTCAAGGAGGGCCCAAAGCAAAAATTTTTGAAAAAAAAAAAAAGAAAAAAAAAGAAAAGAAAAGAAAAAAGAAAAAAGTATGGATGTTCATTTTCTAGGAAGAGAACTATGGTTATCAGGGTTGGGGACCAATCCACCCTACCTCCTCATATTCAAGTACCTCTTCTTTAGAAAGAATGTGTGAAAAAGGGGGCTCAGATACAACGGTGAGGAGAAAAGGAGTTGGGGCACCTTGAAAGAGGGACAAGCACTAGACCTTGAGACCTGCGTTTATCAAATCATATCAGACCATCAAGTCAAATCAAATAATTCCTGGGCTGGGTAGCTCAGGGTAGCTCAGTGGTAGAGAGCTTGCCTAGCATGCTCCAGGCTTTGGGGTCTAATCCCAGAACCAAGAAAATAAATAAATAGATAGCATGAAAACAAAAATTAAAAAAATAAAATTCCCTCTTCCCCCTTTGTCTACCTTACTCAATGCCACATCATGCCTCTCCCTCCGGCAGAATGCCTTTCTGTGTCTCCTTCTTCCCCCTGAGGGTTTCACCTGGATGTTTGGAGGATGAGGGCAAGTTTCACCTGGGTATTTGAGGGAGGAAGGCAAGTTTCACCTATGGGTTTGGGAGGAGGGGTGGAAAGTTTCACCTGTGTGGGAAAGGAAGCGGAGAGGTGACACTGTAGTTGCAGTGACATTGCCTCAGGTGTACCTTCCCCACCTCACTGGGGCCAGTGTTTTTTGGACAGCTGTAAGAGACTGCAGGAGGAACTGACACTAGAGTGGAACCAGGAGGGACTCAGACCTCCACTGCCTCGCCCCATCCTGTTCCCGCAGGAAGAACCTGAACACAGAGGGTTATGTTCTTGTTTGTGAGTTGAAAGGATGCAAGCTGGAGGTGGAGTGAGTGGGCAGAGGAGGGAGGAAGCGAAGCAAGATGAGAGGACTGTGACTCACTCTGAAAGAATGGGGTTGGTGGACCTTATACATTCTCTGGGGCTGGCAAACAAACTCCAATGAGCTCAAATTCAGCTTATTGGGAACACTGATTTCCTTTATGCAGTGCAGTCAAACGCATTTAACTTGTACTTAAGTGTTGCTGGCAAGTATTTTTCAGTTCTTATAATAAAATCTTCATTTTAGGTCACCTTTAAAATTTCCCAGCTGTCCCTTTGAGGAACTGTATTTACTGATAATGTCTTAATTCAGCAAGGCATCTGATAGTTAGATGTACCACCTATATGTATTTATAAAGAGAATAAGGCCCTCATTCTTCTAGAGCCAATTGATTGTCCCGTTTTTATAGCACCATTGTATACATATGATCCCCTCTGTGGCAGTCTGCCCTTAGGCATACCTGTCCACCAGCCATTCAGCCAAGCCCAGTGATGTTATTTATCATCAGGTGCAGGGAAGCAAAGGCTTTGCAACAAAAGAGCAAGAAGAAAGCGTGTTCTTCTTTGTTAGTGCCCAGAGCAAATGATATTTTTACTTTTTTATATGCTTCAATGTTAAAATGTATATAGAGCTTGTGAACTGACCATTGTTGTTGTTGTTGTTGTTAGGTGCTGTCGAGTCGGTATCCGACTCATAGCGACCCTCATAGGGTTTTCAAGGGCTGACTGTTTCAGGATTGCCTTGGGAGTGGGTTGCCAGGTCCTTCTCCCATTTTTGCGGTGCTGGGAATTGAACTTGGGACCTCAGAGACT
>VMDO01025417.1:0-28262 GCA_007922755.1 Pedetes capensis
ACATTGAAGACGAAGGTGCGTCTGATTCATGCCATGGTATTTTCAGTCGCATCATATGGTTGTGAAAGCTGGACATTGAACAAGAGAGACAGAAAAAGAATTGATGCTTTTGAATTGTGGTGCTGGAGACGTCTATTGAATATACCATGGACTGCCAAAAGAACCAACAGATCTGTCCTAGAAGAGGTACAACCAGAGTACTCCTTGGAAGTAAAAATGGCCAAACTGCGTCTTACATATTTCGGACATGTAGTCAGGAGAGAACAATCCCTGGAGAAGGACATCATGTTTGGGAGAGTGGCAGGTCAACACAAAAGAGGAAAACCCTCCACCAGATGGATTGACACAGTGTCTGCAACAATGGGCTTAAACATAAATAAGATCGTTTGCCTGGCACAGAATCGACAAGTGTTTCGATCTGCTGTACACAGGGTCACTATGAGTCACAACTCGACGGCACCTAACAACAACAAGACATTGGCTTTTTACACTCCAAGGAAAAATCAGAATGATTCTGATTTCACCAATGCATCATGATGCAACCATTGATAAGACTGGTAAACCTGAAGTAATCAAATTTCCTAAGAGTATAAATGCAGATGTTGATGCATTAGATTTGAAATGTGCAAATTATTCTGTAGCTCACAGAACCAAGCATTGGCCATGTGTGATATTTGTGGTTTTATTGAATATTTCATCAGCAGGTGGCTGTATTAAATGGAAAGTACCAAATGTAGAAAAGGAATACAAGGAAACTGGGCTGTAGTTGATGACAGCACATACTCAAAACAGAAGAGTTGAGTGTACAAGATACCCAAGAGAACTGCGAAGCAAGATAACTTTTTACACAAGGACAAAGTCATGTCAGATACTGTAGGTCTCGGTGGAAATACTCCCAAAAGTGGTCACTGTCACTTATGTGACAGAGAAAAAGACTAACAAATACACTCAAAAATGTACTCTATGCCCAAATTTTGTAAGGTTTATTCAAGTACAAAATTTATATGTGATAACTGGAGAGAGTAAGTACTTACCCAAAGACTAAATATTGTTCCTGTTTCCTGTAAGTAGTTGATCTGGCATGTGACTTTCCACATTTTGTGACTGAGCTCATGAAAATTGTTGATTTTGTAATTTTTAGAATGTCTACATTATAAAAAAGCAGAGAATTTTTGTTTTATTTTAGTTTGATTTTGTTGTAGTTTTTAAAACCTTGAAAAACTTAGTACAACTTTTTTTTAATGTTCTTAATTTTGTTATAATTGTTACATAAATAAATGTGATATTAGTAACTTTTGAAAGATGTCTTGTTCATGTAACATAATTAAATCTTAAAAACAAATGTCTTAAGTAAAAAAAAGGGTTTTTTGTCTGGGGATCTTGGATGTCCCCATGAACAGATATTTGTCACTAAATTTGACAATGTTGGTTAAGCATTAATGCTGCTGAATTACACAATTAAAACGGTTAAATTGGTAAATGTTATGATATATATATACACACACATTACATTTTTTAAAAAGTTGTTGCATGTTTAATCACCAAAAATTTAAAATACATGAGTATTTCCAAGTCACCAATGGTGGAATATAAAGTAGAGAGAAGAAGTCAACCAGCACAGAGTTGAAAATGAGCAGAAAGTGTGAAACTGAGTGGCTTTGATGCTCTTTTGACCTTACATCAATTGTATAGTTAACATTCTCTGTTCACCTATCAAGGAGAAGGAGATACAATCGTAGAGATTGGTTTCAGTACACATGCATGGTTTCTGTTCTTGGTTGGATCTTCAGCCCCTTTCCTTATTATTAAATCAGTTCCCATACTTTTGCCATTCTCTTCAAATCTGCTACTCAACCCCCCAGTCACATTTAAAGACTTCTTCCCCTCAGCTTCCCGGTACTCACTAAACCTACCTACATTTGATCTCATTCTTTTTTTCTCTCTCTCTCTCCAGGTACCAAACAAGTGATCTCTGGAAAACATCTAAGCCCTCCAGATTTACTCTGAATTGTCTCATCTCTGACCTGCTTGGAAACTTTATTCCATTAACTAGCGTCTTGGTAACTTCATTTTCTCCATTTTCTCTATTTCTCCATTCCTCTCCATTTTCTCCACAGGCTCCATCTCCTTGGTTTTGTATGTGGGGAGAAATGTTTTGTTTTGTTTTTGAAACAGGGTCTCATTATGTAACCCATGCTGGCTTCAAGCTCTTGATCCTCCCGCCTCAGCCTCTAGACTGCTAGAATTATAGGCATGACCATAATCAGCTTCTTGGGTCTCCTCTAAAAATAGGACATGTCAGCCATATGTTACTCTCTTGATTGGCAGCACTCCCGTTTGCCCAGTCCCACAAACCAAAAAACCTTAAAGTCTCTCCAGAGTCTCCCCACTCCCACTTTTTTTTTAACCTCCTATTCAATCACAAATTCTATCTGGCTTGCTAGAGATTGAAACCAGGGCCCTGCACCTGCTGGGCAAGGACTCCTCTACTGAGCTACACCTTCAGGCATCACAAGTTTTTTTAATTTAAAAACAACAACAAAAAAAAATCAGTATTACCCCCTTATGAAACTTAAAATATAGACAAATACATAATAAAATTAAAATTAAGAGACACAGGATAAATGAAAACATATGACCACTCAAAGACTTGCACACCAATGTTTGTAGTAGCACTATTTATGATAGGCAAAATCCAGAAACAACCCAAATGGTCAGTAATAAAAAGAAATGATCTACTAATACATGCAACAACCTGGAGGAATCTCAAAAGTATAATGCTGAGTGATAACCAGACATAAAAGAAAACACATTGTATGATTCCATTTATATGTGTATAAAATTTTAGAAAAGGCAAAATCTACAGTGACAGAAGATTAACGGTTTCCATGAGCCAGAGTACGAAAGAAAACAACCGTCTGCAAAGGAGCACAAGGGAATATCCTCAGGTGATAGAAATGTTCTGATTGTGATGGTGGCTATGTAACTATGCACATTTGTCAGGACTCAAACTGTACACTTAAAAATGGTGAACTTTATTATATGTAAGTATCCCTCAATAAAACTGACCTTTAAAAATTAAGCTGAGCCTTCTAAAATATGTCCTAGTTAGGATTTTCTTTTAATTTTCTTTTTGCAGTACTGGGTGGTTGAACCCAGGGCAGCACACAGGCTTTGCAAGTGCTCCACTACTGACCTGCACTCCCTGCCCATTTTTCACTATTTTGAGACAGAGTCTCACTAAGTTATGCAAGCTGCTTCTGGCCTCTAGTTTGCAATCCTCTTGCCTCAGCCTCCCAAGTCACTAGGATCTGGCTAAAATGTTTAAAGTTACATTTCTTTCTAAATCTTAATTTATATTTTAGTTCTAAGGTGAGTCAATCTCATATACAGTATTATGTTTTTCATGACACAAACTCTACTGATTGGAAACAATACTTCGCTGAATTCTGTTGTATACAGAATACTTATCAAGGCAACAATTTACAACATACATAGGCAAGTGAAATTTGTTATTACCAAATGGCATTTTGATTGTGATAAATAAGCAGTGTGTCTCTGATTCCACCTGCACAGCATTCTCATGTACTCTCAAATACGAAGATTCTAGCCTGTCACAGTGGCACAAACCTGTAATACTAGTGACTTGGGAGGGGGAGACAAAAGTATCACAGGTTCAAGGCCACCAGAAGCCTATGTAACTTAGCAAGACCGTGTCTCTATTTAACAAATAAAGGGGTTGGGGTGCAGGTCAGTGGCAGAGTGCTTGTGTGAGGCTCTGGGTTCAGCCCTCTAGTAACACACACACACACACACACGCATGCGCGCGTGCACACACACACACACACACACACACAAAGAAATCACAAATGTGAAGATTGTTTGGGAATCTGCTGAATAGAGGTCTCAAACTCTAAAGGGTAAATACTAGTCTTCTTTTGGGAGCACTATATCCAGGTAGAAAAAGTAGGGAAAGCACTTTCTCCTTTCTTTAATCGCTTAGGACTGAAATGTGTACTTTCCTTTATCCCCATCTCTTTTGTTTTTGTGTTGTTAGGTGCTGTCAAGTTGAATCCAAATCATAGCAACCCTGTGTACAACAGAATGAAACACTCTGACACTGTGCTATGCCCAGCACTATTGTCAGCCTCTAATAAATACAGTAATTCAATAATACTGACTCCTAAAAATACTTAATGTATAAACAAAATCACAAAAGACTTCCTAAAACAATCTATATTCAAACCAATTTTATATTATTAACACGCCTAATTCTAACTTCTAATAATCAAAAGCCTGCAACCACACCACCCTGGCATTCAATCCCATCAGACCTTGGGAGCTAAGCAGGGTCAGGGCCTGGCTAGTATTTTGATGGGAGACTACCTGAGAACATCAGGTGCAGTAGGCTTAGGAGAAGGACTTGACAGCCCACTCCCAAAAATCAATCAGCCACTGAAAACCCTATGAATGGCATAGAAGCACTGACAATAGTGCCAGGCATGGCACTGTGTTGGGTAGTGTTTCAGCTGTTTGTACACAGGGTTGCTATGAGTTGAAACCAACTCAACAGCATCTAACAACAATAATCAAAAATGTATAAAAGCTTTTACCAGGAAGGCAGCTTTGTTAATCCTCAGCTAGAGGGGAGGTTCTGAACTTTGTCTAATGCCTACCTGAAAACTCACCATAAAGTAGTATTACCTTCCCTATTGTTCCATATGGGGTCTCTGGTGTTACAGAATGATCATGCTACAATGCAGGGAGGAAAAGGTTGAAGGGAACTTGTTTCTGTTCACTTATTATTAGAATTAGAAAAGCTGATCGATTTTGACAGTTCTACTGACTTGTTTTCCAAAAAGAACTAAGGATATTTCCAGCTCAATAGAGTAATTATCAAAAGATTAGAGACCAATGATTAATTTATCCTCCTAAGTAACCATAAATAATAGGGATTACATTGCCTTGACTTTTTTCATTACCCATTCTCCGTTGCCACCAGATATCCAAAGTCATCATGATGAATTAGAGGAAGGAGAGAGATTAATTGGATTAAGTATTACTTTTACGAGATTTTTTCCCAAAAAGTAAGTCTTCCTTTTGATTTAAGTGGCTTGCTTCCTAATTAAGGATTCAAAAAGAAAAAAAGAAAGAAAAAGAAAGAAAGACAGACCACATATACAAATTCATTATAATAGCATACTAGCACTAAGTTATAGAAAACCATGTTTTGTAGTCAATACCAAAAACTTATATTGCTTTTTTGTGGATCCTGCTTTTTGCTATTATCATATCTCTTTTTGTCTGGTGTGTTGGCATGGGATTTTAAAGAACATTAGGGCTTCTGTTTTTCAAACTCCCCCTGCTTTTTCATATAGCCCAGGCTGGCCTGGAACTCTCTATGTAGACCAGGCTGACCTCAAATTCTCATGGATCTTCCTGCCTCAGCCTTTGGAGTGCTCAGATTACAAGTGTGCACCAGCAGGCCCAGCTGCTTCTCAAAGTTTTAAAAGGAAAAATACTTTAGTTAGACGTCTCTTTTCCTGTCCTGCCTATAATCATTAGACATCAAATCCACTAGTCAGCAAACTACTACTTCAGATCTTCCCAGCAAGCACCAGAGCAGACAAGCATGGTCCAAATACTGCCTTATGCCCTGATTTTTTAAAATAAAGATCCTGTAAATGAAGGAAAATGATATTAAAAAACAAAATAATTACTGGAAGGTAAAGGGTATATCTTCACCTACAAAAAAAGAGCAGATGCATTCCTGTTGCACAACTATCAATTCCCTGCTATCCACCCCCTGCTTTTACTGGTTCTTCCTCCAGGGTCAAGGCACTTCCAGCACCCTCATCGGGGTTTTAATCACAAGCCAGCAATTCATGACCTGCGTCCTGAGATTACAACACAGCACGGGAGTAAACACACACACCCACTTACAGGCACAGAGCCAACCAGCTCAACAACAATAGCATTTGACATACTTGTAGTGCTTCATGCATCTAAAAGTGCTTTGACAATCTATTATCTTACTCAAGTATTTCTGCTTACTGTGTGACAAGAAACTAAGGCAAAATGTACTGGTGTGTGGCCAGGTAGCCAGTTACTATCTCAAGTAAGATTAACTCCATTCCCAGCCAAGGAGTGCCACAAGACACCTCCTTCCCTGTCAAATCTCAGATGTCTGCATATGCAAAAAGTTTCTCATAGAACTTAATTTCATTTATTCAAGTTTTCTAGTAGTTTTCCTAAATTTTTTTTTTTTAAAGAGTAGGCCTTTGCTTAAAAGAACTGGTTGTTTACATTATGAATTGAGAATCAAGTAGCTGGCTCAGTTGCTAAATTCTGTAAAGGTCGATCTATAGGATGACATCATCTGCTTGTTGAACAGGTTTTCTACCACTGTCAATATTTTTATTTTCTTTTTTAATGCTTTACATTGAAATTTGAAACATAAAATCTAGTTAAAATGATTCTAATCTATACTCACAGTCTCTCAAACAAGAACATCCGGAAAACAAGATTTATAGACTGACCTAAATATACCACAAATGAAGAAAAACTAACATGTCAAAAGTCTCTAAGCCAGGGCACACCTGCAGTCCTAGCTACTATGGAGGCCAAAGGCAAGGGGATTGCAGGTTCCAGGCCAGGGGTGATTTTGTGAGACCCTGTCTCAAAATAAAAAATAAAAAAGGGTCTAACTCTGGGTTCAACTCCCAGTACTGCCCACACTGAATTAAAAAAAAAAAAAAAGAGAAGAAAAGAAAAGAAAAATGTCTTAGAAGTAATGTTAAATGAAAGAAAATATAAGAGTATATTTTGGAACTACTTAAAACAGTAATACTAAAAATATAATTCAGACGTCTGGAAAAATGAAAATCTCAATTAGAGAAATGTAAATACAAGGAAGATGTCCTAAATGATGATGATGATATCAATGGAAAAAGACTAAACTACCCAAGAATGCAGCAAAGTCTACTCAAGACAGTATGTTTGGGTTTCTATCATTATGTCATGTTCCTTTAGAGACATGCGCTTTCCTAAGCTCTGCCTTGGACTGCACCTCTCAGTCTCCTAAGTTGCATTTCCAGTTATCTGAGTTTATTACTGTTTGTTTATTTTGAGAAATGGTCTTACTAAGTTGCCCAGACTAGCCTCAAACTCATGATCCTCCTGTCTCCTGAATTCTGGGATTACAGGTGTGGGTCACCATACCTACCTTCATTTGCCCTTATCTATATAACATCACCTTCTGAAGTCCTACTGGCCTTTAATACTCTAAAATCTGAGCCAGCCTTTCTTTGGTAACTCCTCCTCCTCTTGCTTCTGGTCCTGTCAAGGACTCCTTCTGGGAACTGTTGACATAATTTGGAGATCCCAGCACAAAATTAACATATGGGGCTTTCTGATCAAAAAATTATTCAAGCATAGGCTCCAAATGTAGGCATCACCTCTGTATCAGTGTTCTTCAGCGCTGTCTACACCCAAATCATTTGCCAGAATTTCCTCAGTATACTCTTTGGCATGTCTACAGTCATACCACCCTGGCTTCTAATCTCATCTGATCTTAGAAGCTAAGCAGGGTTGGGCCTGGTTAATACTTGGATGGGAGACTGCCTGGGAATACCAGGTACTGTAATCTTGGAAGAAGGATCTGGCAGCCCAATCTGGAAACAATCAATATTCAAAAACCCTATGAATAGGTCTCCCCTCATAATCTCTCAAGAGTATGGAATAAGCAAAATTCATTTGTTTCTTGCATGGCTCTTACTACACAGTTTGGAATCAACAAATTAAATGATTTCTATGTCCTCTTAAACGCAAAGGAATAAGAATTTAAAACACACATACGCATACATCAAAAATAATTATGTAGTTAACTAACTAAAGATATTTTCAACAGAATTAGCCAGACATGTCTAAGGCAAGGTGATAGTTCAGGAGGAGAATGAGATAAAGCTGCTCTTGTAGTCTTGAGCCTCTGAAGAATAAGATGTCACCTAGAAGAATCACAAAGTCCTCATGGCCAACTTTCTAGGTGATTAATTTCTATCAGTACCCTCAACCCCAAGAAAGATCCTGATCAACATACCTGGGCTGAGAGATCAGAAGAAACAGAATGAGAACATATCCTACTTCCCAAAGCATGTCAGGTGAGAATCTAAGGCATAGGATAATCTCAGGCCTTCCCACCTATGGTAACAAAGTTTTACTCTAATATTCTGTTTATGTCCTCTTGTATATCCAGATCTTACATGTAATTGCCAAGCCATTTGCTGCTTCTAAAAAGCTCAAAACCTGGGAATGCATATAGTCTTACAAGCAATAAAATAGGATTTTAAGCTAATTTTTAAATGCTACTCACACTTATTAAATTAACAAATATTACTAAAAACAAAACCTAACCTTGGCAGAGCTTTCAGGGAGCCAGTGCATTGCTAGTGACATAGCAAACTGGTTCCAGTTTTCTAAAGAATATTCTGGCAATGTGTAACAGGTGTTATAAAGTTGCTCATATCCTTTGAACTAGTAGTCTCACTTTTGGATATGTACTCCAAGGAAGAAATCCAAGAAGGTAAAAAAAAAATAATAATAATTGTCCAAAGATGTATACAAATATGCTATTTTCTTGAATAACACTGCTTGCTACTCAAACAGCCAGCAAAGGAGGCCTGATTGAATAACATAGGATAGGTAAGTAGAGTGGAATACCATACTTAGTAAAATTATTAAGTAGATGCCATAGCTGATAGAGGAAAATGCACTTAAAAATGTTTGCAGAGCAACAGAAAACAAAAGTGAATACTTACACATAAATCTACAATTGTTATTTGCAAATCTGAAATTCAAAATTCAAAATTTTATAAGATGGTATCAACACTCACTTGAAAACAAAACCTGATCTGAATTGACATAAGGCTATTTATGGTCTTTGTCCCACTTACTCTGAATATTCATCTATTTTGCCACAGAAGAGTTAGGTATTTGATTACAGGGACCTCAGACTTTTCTAGGGATGTTAAAAAATACAGATGTATGTACCAAGTTACTTTAAAATTCAAAAAAAACAGAATTCCAACATATATATAGCCCCAAAAGTCAGATAAAAGATTATGGCTCGTTCTACATGTGCACACACGTGCACACACACATATATACTGTGTGTATGTGTATACATACATACACATTGGTGTACATACATATATATGTGCATCAGTTGTCAATTTCAAGTAAAAGAATTAAAATTCAGTGTTCCCTGGTTTTGTTGAAAAAACTGCTTGAAAAGAATATATTTTTCCAGGAAGGCTAACCTTAAAATGATACATCTATAGGAGGAGAGTAAAAAAGAAAGAACTACAGATAAAACAGATCCCTCTTCAAATAATATCACTTTGCAAATTAATGAAATGGTACTTATTACTATTTTTTTTTACTTAGATTCAAGTAATTTCTTTTGCAGGGATCAAACCCAGAGCTGTGTGCAGGAATAGGCACACATTCTACCACTGAGCTACATCCCCAACCCAGATTCAAGTCTTTTTTTTTTTTTTTGGTGGTACTGGGGGTTGAACCCAGGGCCTGCCACTTCCATGCTCTGTAAGTGCTGGACCACTGAGCTGCACCCCCAGCCCATTTTTTTACTTTTTGAGACAGGGTCTCACTAAGTTACGCAGACTGCCCCTGGTCTCAAACTTGCGATCCTCCTGCCTCCGCCTCCCAAGGCGCTGGGATTACAGGCATGCGCCACCACACCTGGCGGATTCAAGTAATTTCTATAGATTTCATAGCAGGTCTGGAAATCTCCAGTCTTCAGTCTCACTGAGCATCATTTATAGAGCCAAGTTTATTCAAAAGAAATGATCAACTCTCACATTTTATAAAGAATCTTCCAGGTGGCCCTTACATAGACTGATCTGAAATTTAAATCATTTAAAAAGCATTACTTTAAATCTTTTATTTTTATTTGTTTTTTCAGTACTGGGGAGTAGAATCCAGGGCCTCATGCATGCTTTTTGCAAGCGCTCAACCACTGAGCTGTACCCACAGCCCATTTTTTTACTTTGTATTTTGAGACAGGATCTGGCTAAGTTACAAAGACTTCCTCTGACATCAAACTTGTGATCCTCCTGCCTCTACCTCCCAAGTCTCTGGGATTAAAGGTGTGTGCCACCACACCTTGCTGAATCTTTTAGTATAAATGAACAATTAAAATATATACTAATTTTTTATTTAGGCAAGACCCTGGTAGCCAACAAAATGTGGAAAAAATGGTAGATTTCTCTTTGCTACTCATACAAGTAATCTGTGTGCCAGAAACACAAAAGAACCACCAAAAATAAGACTTTAGGCTAGAAATTATTTATCAACACTGGATTTAATGTTTCCTGTATAAGTATGCATAGAAATACAAATATGAGTCTATTATCTTTACTGATGCTTCTCCATCTTCATTTCCTTAAAAAAAAAAAATCAACAAGAATTTAAAGTGCAGTCTTTGCCAGGGACTTAGGTGATAGCACCATATAATCTAGCTAACAATTTTGCATCTGATATTGAATATCTGTTTTGATCCAAAATCAAAATAGAGCCAGTAATCTGATCTTATTTAAAATCTTGTCCCATTGCTCTGTACCCCACCAACACTTACTAATAAAATGGAAATAAAAAATAAAAAATAAATAAAATCTCATCCTTTTACCAGCTCATTCCACAACAAAAATTTTCTCTAGAAAGAGCTAAACATACTACCTACAACTAAAACTCCATATAACTGTCATTTATTCATTCCTACAACAGCTTATTTTTAGGGCAAATTTACTAGTACAATCATTCATACTATGCAGCTGGAAATACTGCGCAGCTGGGAGTACTACTATCAAACCTGGAGTTACATTACTATATATAGAGAGAGAATGGCAACTTTCTGCCCCCATTTGCCCTAAAACATCAATTAACTTTGTGGAATGTCCTGTTTATACAGCCATTGACAAATGTAAATCCTTTGAGGCTGTCCTTTGAAACTGCAGCATGAAGTCAAAACTAATGAAAAGGATAATTAAGCAAGATGAAAAGATTTTTACCATTAAAAACAGTCAGCATGGGCTGAGGGTATAACTTCAATGGTAGAGCCACGTGCTTGAGGCAATGGGATCAACTGCCAGCACACACACACACACACACACACACACACACACACACACACACACACGAATGAAAGAAGAGAGAAAAAAGTCACCAAGCTAACTAGACTTCTTGTTGTTAGGGGCCCACAAGTCAAGTCCGACTCATAGCAACCCTCATAGGGTTCAACGGCTTATTGTTTTGGGATTGCTTCCGGAGTGGATTGCCACATCCTTGTCCCTCTCCTGGTTTTGCAGTGCTAGGGATTGAACCTGGGTCCTCAGAGAGTGCAGAGCAGCACTCTACCAACTGAGTGCTATGTAGACTTGTTGTTGTTAGGTGCCGTCAAGTCAGTATCCGACTCATAGCGACCCTCATAGGGTTTTCAATGGCTGATTGTTTCGGAACTGCCTTGGGAGTGGATTGCCAGGTCCTTCTCCCATTTTTGCGGTGCTGGAAATTGAATTCAGGTCCTCAGAGACTGCAGAGCGGCACTCTACCAACTGAGCTAAATCCCTAGTGGGCCTTAATCCTTATCTACCCAGAAAACTGAATGTTTCCATTTAATGAGTAGTGGCTTTCTAGTTTAATAAAACAACAAAATTGGATTTTGGATCCAATCTAAGTGTGTCATAAAAATAAATTTTGGCTTTCTGAACTCTTGCAAAACACTGTTGAAGCAATTTACTCTTTGGCACCCCCCACAAAAAAAAAAAAGAAAGAAAGGAAAGTACTAGCAAACTTCAAACCAATTCACCTTCCCCTTTTATTAATTAATTGAACCAGTGACCTCTTGTTTAGATTTAACTGTCTAAGCCAGGGGTCCCCAACCTCCGAGCCTTGGATTATTATGAACAGCACTGCCCAGCAGCAGGTGAGAGACAGTCTAGCTAGCAAACTTCACCTATATTTATAGCCGCTCCCCATTGCTTCCATTACTGTCTGAGCTCCACCTCCACTGCCTCCAAAAGTTGTCTTCCACAAAACTAATCCCTGGTGCCAAAAAGGTTGGGGACTGCTCATCTAAGGCATACCTTGAAATCTCCACCCCTCACTCCCATGCTGAGGATGGAACCCAGGGCACCAAAGCCTCCCACATACCAAGTAAACACCATTGAGCTGCATCCCCAGCCCTCTGAGCTAAATTTCAAACTCTTCAGTAAGTGATTCTCAAATGAAGAGACTGGAGGAGGAGGCAGCATAGCTCCCTTCACTGAGGGGAATATATCAACGTTCCAGAGAGGCATAATTAACATTTTTTTAAAAAGCACATTTAATAATATAATTTTATACAGAAAATCAAAAAACAAATCTTAATTATTTCCATAACACAACTAATTATAAAGCCTGACAAAATCTTGGCTGGTGGATAAATAGAGAAGTATGGTTTTTTCTTCTGAATATTAGGGACACTCACTCATGAAAAAAGGTAAACTACCCTTGGAGGTACCAAAAATTTCAAAAACAATGAAATTTTTATATTTATCATGAGGGAATAAGGGAGGTCAGCTGCAGTGGCCATGCTTATAATCCCAGTGACTCGGGAGGCAGAAGCAGGAGGACTGTAAATTCGAGGCTAGAGGCAAACTGCATAACTTAGCAAGACCCTGTCTCAAAATAAAAAATTAAAAAATGGGCTTGGAATGCAGCTCAGTGATACTCCCGAGCCACTTGCAAAGCATATATGAAATCCTGAGTTAAACCTCCAGTACCATTAAAAAAAAAAAAAAAAAGAGGGACTAAGGGGGTTGGAAACATTGCTTTGTTCCATATACATTACTTCAATTCTGGAGCTCACATTTATCCCTGTAATTAAAAATTGAAATGAAAAACACTTCTGACTTGGGAATAAGGTAAGTCATCTCCACAGCTCCTTATTTCTAATTCCTATAGCAAAATGAGGAATTACTTTTGCTGTTAAAGCCTTTATGGCTGTCATGGTTTGAATATTAAGTATCCCCCCAAAAGTCATGTGCTTTAACATTTGGTCCCCAGCTGGTGGCACTGTTTGTGGAGAATATGGAACATCAGAGGTGGGATTTTAGCTTTATGAAAGTGATGTCACTGGAGATGGACCTTTGGAGGTTTTTACCCCAGACTCTCCACCCAGCTCTCTATTCATGGTTCACCATGTTATGAAGTCATCTATCACAGGTCCTGCCACTGCCACTGCCATGCCACCATTATGGACTGATTCTCTAACTTTGAGCTCTCATTAAACTTCTTCCCCCATAAGTTTGTTTGAGTTGGTTTATCTGCTACAACAATGACAGGTGACTAATAAAAGAGCCAAGCACATTTGGCACAGGTACATGTGAGAGATTTCCTCCATCATGGCTGGCTCTGATTGGCTGTCTCTCCCATGCAATCAGTCTGCACAGTTCTCTGATGTACTGGAGTTTCCCATTCTAATTTCTGCCCATGAGTTCCTGTGTGAGTGGCACTAGGTTAGACAGGTGCTCAGAGTTGGGGTGAGCTAACTATTCCAGTTATGTTTGGGGTTCAGTTTATTTTTATTGATGTCTGTTTGTTTAATTTGGATATGAAGTTAATTTTCTGATTGAGCTTTGATGACCAAGTGGAATTCTTTTCCAAAAATGACATCACAGGATTTCTTATAGCCTGGGTAGGAGACATTATTGAAGTTATAGAGAATAAACAAGTAAATATATATGAAATAGTTTCAAGAGGGAAAAAAGACAGAGGTCTACTTTCAAAATAATTTTTTGTAAGTACAAATTTCTCCCCAGTTAGAAAGATGCTCTTAAGTTCAATTTAATAGAAGTAATTTCTGATATCATACAGCCCAACCTGTGCAAACTGCAACTTCCTTATCTATAAATGACACTCTACAAAGCCACTTAAAAAATAAGCCAGATGTGGTGGCACATGCCAGCTTCTCAGGAGGCTGAAGCAAGAGGACTGCTTGAGCCCAGGAATTCTAGACCAGTCTGGGCAACATAGCAAGACACTGCTTCAAAATAAGTAAGTGAAAATGAAAAATAAAGTAGTATATGAAAGCCATTTCTTTATATTAAAGGGCTATGCAAATTACCACTTACATAAATGTGAATTATCTTTAAAATGCCTTTCATACACTGGGCATAGCAGTGAACACCTGTAAATCCCAGCACTCCAGAGAAGCAGGAGGATCCCAAGTTCCAGACCAGTTTGGACTACATAGAGAGACCCTGTCTCTAAATAAGCAAATAAATGTCTTTTACAAAATGCTACATTAGAATAGGTTAAAATCATGTTGTCTGTCTTCCACTTCAAGCTTAATTCATAACTCATTTGAATTCATCCTCCAAGTAAACCCCAAAATGCAGTTTATCCCCCACCTTTTACACATTCCAAATGCTTCAAAAATATAACAGGAGTTACATAACATCACTATTTCCCAGGGTTGTGACATAAGGAATAAAATGGCCAAAAACTTCCCTGGAACCTTACAAGGACTCCCAACCACACTGAGAGGAGTAGCACACATAAAGGCACAGAGGCAAAGGCACTAAGACAAATCTGAGCAAATTTAAGACCTTCAGCTTAGCTATAGCATAAAGAATAGGAAGGGAGAGGTGAGGGGCAGGGGCCAAAGCTTGCAGACTTTAGGATTAAGGAGTCTGATATTTTCCTAAAAGTAGTGAGTATCACTGATGTCATTTAAGCAGAAAAACAAGATGGCACAATAATTTAGAAAAATCACCCAAATGTATAATCCATGACAACCAGACCAATTAAGGGATTCTGGCAATCAAGGACCACAGTGATGAAGGTATGAATTAAGACACAGTGGTGAAGCAAAAGAAGGACTAATCAAGGAACTTTCTGTTTTATTTTGTTTTGTTTTCAGACAGGGTCTCACTATGTAACCAGGCTGGCCTCAAACTCACATGGATCCTCCTGCCTCAGCCTCCTGAATGCTGAAGTTATAGGCATGCACCACCATACCCAAACAGATCAAGGAACTATTAAGGAGGGTAACAAAAAAGGACTTGTTGGATTAAACAAAACAAGTAAGAAAAGAGAAAAAACAAGAAATTTCTTTGTGGTACTTAGGGGTTGAACCCAGGACCTCACACATGCTTTGCAAGCATTCAACTACTGGGCTGCACCCCCAGCCCATTTTTTACATATCATCTTGAGAAAGGGTCTTGCGAAATTACACAGGCTGCCTCTGGCCTCAAACTCATGATCCTTCTGCCTCTGCTTCCCAAGTCACTGGGATTACAGGTGTGTGCCACTGCACCCATTTTAAGAAATTAAGATTAATTACAAGTATATTAGTCAGGCACTTTTCTGTGACCAAATATGGGAGAAGAGCAACTTATGGGAGAAAAGATTTATTTGCCTCATGGTTTCAGAGCTGTTAGTCCATCATGGTTGGGAGGGTGTGACTGAGCAGAGCAGTTCATATGACAGCCAAGAAGCAGAGAAAAGGGAATAGAGGAAGGGGCTGGGGCAAGATATAGCCCCGAGGACACATCCCCAGTGATCTACTTCCTCTAACTAGGCCCCACCTCCTAGCTTTCACCACCTGCTAATAATGCCATCATATTATGAATCCATCAAGGGATGAATCCATTCATTAGGTCAGAGCCCACATGATCTATTGTTGGAAACATCATTATAGGTTCCTGACTTAAACAACTGAAGTGTCATGTATTATGAGAATTCAGAAGGAGGGATGTACCTGTCTGCAGGTGGGCTATTGTTTCTGGCAAAAGGGGAAAGGTATGTGGGTGGCTAAAAAGTGTACTCACTTTAGTTGAGTGTGATATATGTGTGCATCCAAATGGGACTATCTAGAAATTGTAAATATGAACCTTGAACAAAGAATAAAACTTTGGAAATAACAGCCCCAAGATAGTGACTGAGGCCACAGAGCTTTTGAAACACCTAGGTAGTCAGGAGAAGTGAAGAAAGTACACAGCAAGGGACTAGCCTCAAGGAACTACAACATGCGCTCAGTAAGCACAGAAGTAAATCCACAGCAAACCACATTAAGAGCCGAGAGCATGAAGATAGAGATTTAGCATGTGCAAGAAATTGGGTTTGATCTCCAGACTGCACACATGCATGCATGTGTGTGTGCGCGCGCACACACACACACTCGCAGCCCAGAGCATGATTTATTCTACCAGATACCTCAATTATTCCAATATGCTTTTAGTTTTAGTTGAGTTGGTTCTTTTAGCAGTTAATACTATTGATAAAATTCTATGATATAGCACCACAGGAATACTCTTATTGTATTTGGTTAGAATTCAGTATACAGTACTCACACTCTTCACTATCCAGTCTTGTTCTGAATCCAGAAACATTCTAGAAATGGAATAAAAAGACCACACCATACTTATTTATTATTCCAAAACCCTGAACATTTTTTTGCTCTACTGAAAGACTTATTTTAACAGGTAACTTGGATGAATTTGTTGCCATAAGTGAGTTCTCTTAGCTTTTCCGCCTCTGTTCCAAATAAAAATCAGATATTTTTCTTACATTAAAAAATGTAGAGGAACATGAAGTGGTTTACTCATCTACTGTAACCAGCTCAACAAAGTACTGTTACTCATAACTTTCTAAAATATCAAAATGATTAGTCACGTAGACAGCTTTCCCCACCAAACAAAAACTCTTAAACCTAAAGGCAAGACACAAGAGGGTTAACTTTTCCATAGCCCAAATCCCCTACAATTGAGATGCAACACACAACTGCATTGTGTAGCATTAGGGCTTAGAAAGCCATTTCAAAGTGAAGGACTCAAAAGCAGTTTCTCTCAGATGTTCTGCTCCCATCCTCTTTCTTACCCTCACTTTCCCCCACGTCAAACCGTAACTTGAATTCCTCTTCCCCAAGGTGGGTCATAGCAACACATCCCCTTTCCTCAAAACCAGCCATAAAATTTAAGATTATTACTCTAACTGCCTCATCACACATACTTTCTGTGTAAAACTTAGCCATAAACTCTCTAACCTACCTTGTTTGGCCCCTATTTGAAATACTACAACTACAAAGCCAAGAAGAATCTCAGTAAGTCTCGCTGGATTTTCCCCTTAGTCTACTACTATTAGATCATACCCTTTTCGGTCAATCATATTTCTACATGGCTGTCCACGTACTATTAAACCTAAGCATAAAAATGATTAGTTTACCCTGGGTCTTTGGATCTTCAATCTGAGAGCTCCCATGTTACATAAAACTATGATCAAATATATTTGTTATGGCTTTTCTCCTATTTATCTATTGCCAATTTACTTCAGCAGAGTTAAAGCCCTCAGTTCAATCCTTGGCACTGCAAAGAAAAAAACTTAAAATGACCTCAGCCTTCAAAAGGAAAGTGTGAACTTCTCTAAAACAGATGTCAACACAATTGTAAATATGAAAACTGGAGGGTTAGCACTGACTGGAATTTTCAGAATGGCAGGTAAGATATAATGAGAGGTGATACAAGATGCATTCATCCCTAAATGCTACTGAAAATTCTATTTTGTGATTATGACTGTCTAAAAAGTCATCTGTCGCCATATATGGAAGGTACAGTTGGGGCAAAAAGAGCCTCCCTTTCAGGATCTTTTTCATAACCAACTTTTCTTTTAAACTATTTATATTTTAACTTTTCTTTTAAACTGTTTAATTTTTAATATCTTGAGTTGCACTTTATCCAAGGGACAGTACAGTGTGCAGTTTCCTGAATTTAAATACAGACCTCCACTTTCAAGAAAGGGTACTGAAGAACATATTTAAGTGATTACTTAAAGTTGTTGTCGTTGTTGTTATTGTTGTTAGGTGCCACCAAGTCGGTTTCCAATTCATAGCGACCCTGCATACAACAGGCGAAACACTATTGTCAGTGCTTCTCTGCTGTTCATAGGGTTTTCAACGGCGGATTAATCTTTGGGAGTGGGTTGCCAGGTCTGTCTCCCAAACCTACAGCACCTGGTGTTCCCAGGCAGTATCCCATCCAAGTACTAACCAGGTCCAACCCTGCATAGCTCCCAAGATCTGACGGGATTGGATTCCACAGGGCTACTGCTGCAGGCACTTAAAGTAGTAAAAGGCTTTTTTTTTCTTTTTCCCTCCAGTACTGGGGGTTGAACCCAGGACCTTGCACTTGCATGCTCTGCTAGTGCTGGACAACTGAGCTGCATCCCCAGCCTATTTTTTCACTTTTTTGAAACTGGGTCTCACTAACTTACGCAGACTGCCTCTGGTCTTGAACTCAATCCTCCTGCCTCTGCCTCCAGAGCCACTGGGATTACAGGCATGTGGCACCACGCCCAGCTAGTAAAAGGCTTTTTAACCAGGTCTTTGGACCACAAAGACATGGTCATTTCTTCAAAAAGATATCATAAACCACCCTAAATACTGATTCTAAAAATATACTTCTTTTAAACAGGTTTAAAAAAAAAAAAAATCAAATATACCAGGAAGAAAGTAGTAATAAGTAAATGAGATTAAGGTCCTGGCAAAATCCCAGTGAGTGACCCATGACACTACATTGGAAGATAAAAGAACTTTAGATTTCATCAGTTCTCATGGGTTTTCCAAAATCCTGCAGAGTTAAAATAAAATTATAACTTCTAAGTGAAGACAATATTTCAGTTAATTGTAATATCTGAGTTTTCCAAAAACCGTCTGATTCCCTTCCACCCAAACAAAAACATGCCCAGGTGACCAGGTAAAATGTCAACTAAAAAAAGGCTAAGCTCAGTTTACTCTCTCTGACCTA
Source organism: Pedetes capensis (assembly GCA_007922755.1). NCBI lineage: Eukaryota > Metazoa > Chordata > Mammalia > Rodentia > Pedetidae > Pedetes > Pedetes capensis. The sequence goes on from VMDO01025417.1 coordinate 18,861, forward strand.
TCTCAACTACCACATCAGTGCCATGTCATTGGCAAGTAGATACCATAATAGAGCTGTGACTTTTTTTTTTTTTTAACAGATTCTATTGCCCAACTCTGAGTTCAGCTGGCTTCCCTTTCCAAAGCCTTAATTTAATAGAGTAAATTTTTGTTTGCCTGGTTTTGGTTTTTATGAGGCAAGGTCTCACTGTGCAGCCCAGGCTGACCTTGAACTCTTTTTGATCCTCCTACTGAGGCCTCAGCCTCCCAAATGCTGGGATTTCAGGGGTGCACTACCATATCTGGCAAGAGTGAGACTTAAAATCACAAAGAGGCCATCAAAAACTTTGCACATCACATTCACACATGCCGAAATATCTTTAGCTATTTCAGTCTTTTAGAATAAGATTGAGGACCATTATCCTGAAAACACCTCTGGTGAGTGTTCTATCACTTACTGTGTGCTAATCATTTGTATTTCAACAGATCCTAAACTTTTTAGGAAGAGCTGACATGGGATTCCTCAGTCACTATCTCCATTACCCAGCACAGCACCCAAAACAGAGGATGTTAGTTAGTAAACATTTACATAATGAGAACAAACAATAAGATGTGTAATCTCACTTATACCTTAGGGTGAATGAATTTCTTCAGGCACCCTCCTGTGAAAGGTTGGCTGGATCATTCATTATGTAAGAAGAATTAAGAGTCCTGAAGAGAAGTCGGACTAAGGAAAACACCTGGTTCTGCTGAGAAGTGCTGCTCCGCTATAGATCAATCTAAAGGAAGCGCCCAGGCTTTTGTTTGAATGTCATGAAAAAGTACATGTTTTTCTGTGGAAGTTTCTCGGTACTTTAAAAATCTTTTAATGAGGCAATAATTGGTGATTGTTTATTGATTAAATCAACCAAAACAATAGCAAATACTTGTGAGGATAGAGGAGGGAAGGAACCTTTACCCACTGCTGGTGGGAATGTAAGTTTGTGCAGCCACTATGGAAATCAGTATGGAAGTTCCTCAGAAAACTAAAATAGAACTACCCAGCTATACCACTCCTGAGTATACATTAGAAGAAACATAAGTCAACATACCATAGAGATACCTGCTAATCCATGTTTATTGTGGCATTATTCACAATAGTCAAGATATAGAATCAGCCTAGATGTCCACCAACAGATGAATGGATAAAGAAAACGTGGTATTCAGGGTGTGATCAAAAGATACAATGAATGTTAAAATAAAAAACTTATGGTTAAAGACACCTTGCCATTAACCCCCCTCAAAATATGCCCCCTGGTTTCCAACACACTTATCCCATCATTCTTGGCACTTTCTGAAGCAATTCTGGAAGTTCTCTTTCATGAATGTCTTTAGTTGCACTGTTGTAGCTACCTTGATTTCCTGATTCTGTTAAAAACATTTATCTTTCACAGTCATTCTGACTGTGTGGAAGGACCAAAAGTCATACAGTACCAGATCTGGTAAATAAAGTGGATGAGGATACACTGGGTTTTTTTTGTTGTTGTTCTTGTTTTGGTTTTTGGTGGTATTCAGGAATTGAACCCAGGGCCTCACACATGCTTTTTGTAAATGCTCTGTCACTGAGCTGTGCCCCTTGACCCATTTTTTTACTTTTTATTTTGAGACAGGATCTTGCTAAATTATGCAGGCTATGTCTGTCCTCAAAATTGTGATGCTCCTGCCTCTGCCTCCTGAGTTGTTGAGACTGCAAGCATGCACTACCACCCCCAGCCTTACTGTTGTTGTTTGACAGAAATTGCTGTTCCAGAAGCTATGTGTGACACAGCACTGTCATGATGGAAGATGAAACTAAAGACACAAAAGAGGACTTCCAGAACTGCTTCAGAAAGTGGCAAAAACTAGACAAGTGTATTTAAAGCTGAATATTTTGAGGGGGATTAATGGCAGTGTGTACTCTACTGTAATAATTATTTTTATTTAAACATGCACCATATTCTTTAATCACACCTCATATATACACAGTGGAATTTCATTCAATCTTTAAAAAACAAAATTATAGCCAGATGTGGTGAAGCATTCCCCTAATCCCAGAGATTTGGGAGGCTGAGGCAAGAGAATTGTAGGTTCAAGGCCCGAAGCAGTCTGTATAACTTAGCAAGACTCAGTCTCCAAATAAAGAAAATATTTTAAATGAGCTGAGCATGGAGCCCAGTGGTAGAACACTTGCAAAGTATGTGCAAGGCCCTGGATTTAACCTCCAAATACCAAAAAAAAGTATAATTATGTCATTTTCAGGAAAATAGATGGAACTAGAGATCATCATGTTAAGTGAAATAAGCCAAAATCAGAAAGATAAATACCATATCTTGTCCTGGTATGTAGAATATAGGCTTTATATAGAACATACATACATATATATGTAACTTGAAAATAAAAGGGAGATCATTTGGAGGGGGAAGGGACTAGAGAGATGGTAATGAAGGTGAATAAGTGAAAAAGTACATGATATTCTTATATAAAAATGCCATCATGAAACCCATCATCATTATGTTGTTGTTGTTAGGTGCTGTCGAGTCAGGTCTGAAACTCCTTATATTGTACACTAATTAAGAGAAAATAATTAGTTCCCAGAATACACATAAACTTCCATACAGACACAAAAAATAGACAACTAGATAAAAAAACTAGTTAGAAACCAGTAATTTATAAAAATGGAAATATAAGTGGCCAATAAACACATTCAAAGGTGTTCAATATCACTTGTTTTCAATGCTTTAGATTGAAACAAAAATAAAAGATCTGCTTTTTTAAATCTTTTAATGAGGCATTAATAATTAGTCATTGTTTATTGACTGCAAAGTAAGAAAAAGGAACAGAGAAGGCAAGCAGGAAGGCAAGCAGGCCAGCATTTGAAGACCTAGATTCCCACTCCATCATTACCTCCCAGTGTATCCTTGAGCTAATTACTTACTATAAAGACTCTAATGAAAACGAGGAGACAGAACTAACTCCTCTAAAGTCAGGATTATCAATCACAAAGAAGGTAACAGTAGACCAAACTTTGCAGAGTAAAAGCATTCCCAGGCAAAGTGGCGCACGACTGTAATCCCATCGGCTGGGGAGGAGGAGGCAGGAGGATCCCAAATTACGCAGAGGCAGTCTGCATAATTTAGCGAGACCTTGTCTCAAAAACTAAAAAAATGGGCTGGGCATGCAGCTCAGTGGTCCAGCACTTGCAAAGCATGCAAGTGCAAGGCCCTGGGTTTAACCCCCAGTACCGAAAAAAAAAAAAGTAAAAGCATTAAATAAATTCCAGATAATTTGTGTTGTAACTGAAGTTTGTATATGATCATAGATGATTCGCTTTAGAATATCAAAATGAAAAAACCTAAACAGGTAAAGTTTCAAAGCAGATTGGGGCTGAGATGTAACTCAGAGATATAGTGTTTGCCTAGCATGTGCAAGGGTGTGGAACCGTGAGTTTGAACCCCAGCACCGCAAAAGAAAAAAAGAAAAACAATTTTTTGAAGGCACATGCCTATAATGCCAGCAATTTAGAAGGCAGAGGCAGGAAGATTGCAGGTTCAAGGGCAGAGGCAGCCTGTCTAACTTAGCTAGAACCTGTCTCAAAAAATAAAAAATGCACTGAGGGTGCAGCTCAGTGGCACAGCACTTGAAAAATATATGTGAGGCCCTGGGTTCAACACCCAGTACAGCAAAAAAAAAAAAAAAAAAAAAAGTGATGGAGTAGGAATAGAAAAGGGGCTTAAGGGGGTGCAGTTCAGTGGTAGAATGCTTGCAAAGCATACATGAGGCCCTAGGTTCCGTTCCCCAGCACAGGGGCCGGGGGGGAAAAAAAAGAAAGAAAGAAAAGGAAAAGGAAAAAGAAAAGAAAAAATTATTAGTTACATATGTATTATCTAGCTCCCAAATTACAGCCATTGTTCAACCTAGCTGTTGTGTTACACAGGGCCATTATAAATACATAGAGCCCCTTTGTAGGAATTAGACAAAGGACACCAGAGAACAAGCTAGTTTGGGCAAAAACCATACACGACCATCATGCAGATAAGCACTAAGGTCTTCATATACTTAACTGGTATACCTGCACAACTCTTTATATGATACACATGCACACATACACAAATTTGATTGAAAAAGCCATCAAGGATTGAACTGAGTAAATGGAGAAAGATAGTCATCAAAACTGAAAACAGTTTCAAAAAGTTCAAGAGATAAACCAGGTTCCTTTCTTTTTCCTCACTGCTACTACCTGGATCTAGAAAGTCTCCCAGAGGCCCATGTGTTAAACACTTACTTAGTCCTCATCTCGATGCTATAGGGAAGCAGTGGAACCTTTAAGAGGTGGTGCCTGGTGGAAGAGTTTAGGACACTGAGAGCATGTACTCAGAGGGGACTGTGGGATCCTGGCCTGTCCCACTCTTCCTCTTTCAATCCTAGTCACGAGGTGAAAGATTTTTCTCAACCAGTACTGTTGCTTATAACATGCTGCCACACCACAGGCCCCAAAGTAACAGGTCCAACCAATCATGGACTGAAACCTCCAAAGGTGTGAGCCAAAATAAACCCTTTTTAGGTTGATTATCTCAGGTATTTTACAGCTAGGGAAAGCATCTACCCAGTAATGGGGGACAGTAGACAACTGGAATTTGGGAGATAGGTAATAGGTAGAGGCTTCCACACTGCAAAATTCTAATCCCTGCCAAAACGCTGTAGATCTCTCAATATCTCTTGGAGATATCTATCCCTCCCCTTCTCTCACACTTCTCTCTCTCTTTCTCAAAAACCCAGCCAACAATGAGATTTACTCACCGGAGTTTGCAAAAACAATAACACAGCAGTTGTTTGAATCATATTAAAAATATGTAATCCCAGGTATGCATATGCTAAATGCTTCAGAAACTAGTCTTAAAATGATCCGTCAGTTCTGTCTCCTCCTTGAGCTTTTCTGTCCACAACACCCAATACTCACATAGAAAAAGACATAAAATTATTTTTGCTTACTATTGTATATACATGAGCTGGGGTTTAGCTCAATTAGTAGAGTGCCGCACTGCACTCTCTGAGGACCCAGGTTTGATCTCCAGCACCGCAAAAATGGGAGAAGGACATGGCAATCCACTCCAGAAACAATCTTGAAGCAATCTGCCATTGAAAACCCTATGAGGGTCCCTATGAGTGGGACTCAACAGCACCTAGCAACAACAAAATTGTATATACATAGCTATCTTGCTGAACTTTAACATGGCTTGCCTTCCTTAAAAACTAAGCATGTTACATTTTCAACACTTCTAGATAGAACCGTTTGACCTGCATAACACAGTAGCTTCAGTAGTTATTTAAGGAACAGAAATTCAAGGTTAAATATGATAGCTTATTCATATGCACAAGGAGACAAAATGTACAAGATTATTCATTGCAGCAGTTTATAAGTTTGGAAGCAATCTAAATGTCCATTAGAGGATGCATAATGTACAATATATACATATAATGAAAACCACATAAGTTTAGGGGCTGGAGGTGTAGCTCAGGTGTACAGTGCTTGACTAACATGCTCAAGGCCCTTAGTTTGAGCCCCAGAACTGCAAAACCAATAAAAAATAAAACCCTCAATATTACCTTTGCCTTAGAATTTGTTATTACATTTCTGTTAATTCCTAGTGTGCACACTAAAGACCAAAGGAACATTTACTCTAAAAATACAAAATTAATGTTATAAAAAAACTTATTAGACATAGTAGAATGCTCTTGTAATCCTAGCTGAGGCAGGATCTTGAGTTCAAGGCCAGCCTGGGCAACACAATGAGACTCTGTCTCAAAAAAGAAAAAAATTTTAAAGAGGGTGCAGGGAGCCTGATTGCCTGATTTAGTAATGGAAATCACTTGGTCCTTAAAGTCAGGTGTGTTCTAACTTCATTCTGCTACTCAGCAAAACACTATTTTCCTTGAGCTTCAGTTTTCTTTCTTAAACGGAGTTTACAACACCTGCCTTCCAGAATGAAGTAAAAATTATTAATGTAAAATGTTATGCAGACGGTCTCAGACTTGTTTTCTGCCTAATCAGTCGAGAAGTGTGATAAGAACGCTCTACAGGGAGAAAATGCTGAGTCTGTGCCTTTTGCATGTAACTTACTGTATAGTAGAAAATGTCAAATAACACAACAGGAAGGAGCTACTCCTCACCTTCCTCTTCCCAGTCTGATGTGACTGCCTCCTATCCTTTCTATATTTAGAAGAGACAGAACGAGGAACCCATCATAGCTTTCGAAGGGCTCCCTTCGGAACTCCCTGTGACCTTGGGATACATTTTCATCTCGCCAAACTCTCGCGCCGCCCTGCAACATATACACACCCCTCTGCAGCCCAGCAGGCAGATGAACAATAAGCCAACCGTCGTGGCCACGAAAAGAGACTGTAAAAGTGACAATGCGATGTTGCTGCTACTGGAAGATCGTTTGTTTTCCAACAAGAAGAGGAAAGTCCTGTAGAGTCTTCGCCCCGACTCCACAGAGAGGAAAGGAGGAAGCCCTAGGCAAATAAGTTCTGCGACTTGTTTCCACAGTCCCTGCATCTGGATTCCACACAAAGACCGGCACACGGAGGCCCCAGAGAGGCAGACTCCGGTTTACAATTGGACAGACACCCCGCTCACACCCTCCGGCACCTGCGGACCCACCGAGCCACACAAGGCGACGCCGGCACACATCTAACGAGAGGGATGCGCCCGGGGACCCCATTCCCCCAAAGGCTGGCCGCAGCGCCTCACCTGTCTTGAAGACCATCTTGTCATCGTCCTTGGACCCGAAGGTCTTCAGCATGGACACGAAGAGCACCCCACAGGAGTTCTGGATGCCGAACACAGACCCGTTGCACCACATGGCCGCCAGCATCACCAGCCAACCCCAGCCGCCCTCGGGGGGCTCAGGGGGGTCCGCGCCCACCGGCCTCGCCAGCTCCACCTCCACCTTCTCGGCAGCCACCTCGGGGTCCTCGGGGTGTCCCGGGTCGGGCAGCGGCATGTCCCCCATGGGCGCGGGGCCCGGCGGCTGCGCCTCGCTCCTCTCCTGTGCGGCGGGCTCCTCCTGGGGGGGCACCATGGCCCGAGGCGGCCCCTCCGCGCCAGGCGAGCTTGAGGGCGCGAGTTCCCGGCCGGCTCGCCGAGCAGCTGAGAGAGCCGCACCGGCGGACTAGAGAGGCCGAAGCGGAGGCGTGGAGCCCCGGACGAGCTAGCAGGCGAGCGGCACCCCGCTCAGAGGCGGCCGCGAGGACGGTGGCAGCGCCCAAGCACCTCAGGGCTCAATTCGCGGGCCTCACTAGCCAACCTGCAACCCTGCCAGAGCCCGCCGCCCGCAGCCGGTTCTTAAAGGAGCCCCCGACCCGCTGGCTGGGGGCGTGTCCTGCGGCGGGACGTGCCCCCAGAGCCCGCAGATGATAGGGCCTGGAAGAGCGGAGGCGGGGCGCCCCGTGGCGTACCGCCCCAGGAGCCCCCGGGGGGCGGTGTCTGCGCGGGCGTCTGCCGGGGTGGGGGGGCGCCTGTTAATCTGAAAGGGAGTTAACCCGGGTGTAGGTCACCAAGCCTCAGAGTGTTAACAGAGGGGTGCGTCTTCTAGCTGGTGCTGGCTGGGTCAGCAGCCCTGGGTCTTTAGCCTCAACTCACTGACAAGAATCTCAACCAAACCAACGCTGTCTCTTGGTTTTGTTTGGTTTTTTTTGGCGTTGGCCTCTTTGTACTAATTATAAGATACATTATTACACCTGCCTGCTTAAAAATGAAATCGGAAGGATCAGAAGTCTTATTTAATTACATCGGTTCCATTCTCATGGTCTCCTTTACAATTTCTTCTGAATACTTGGCATATTAAAGATGTTCATTTTGGAAAACAGACTGAAATTCTAAATTCAACCAACAAACTTTGGAGGGGAGGGGAGGGGTGCCAGAGATCAAACCCAGGGCCTTGCCCATGCTAAGTAAGCACTCTACTACTGAGCTACATCCCCAGCCTCCAGCAAACATTTTTGACAGATTAAAAAAAGAAAAAAATTATTTCTCAACTATGCACAGCTGTTTTCACTCTAAACAAAAACTAAAACTTGTATTAACTCCTCTTTCTCCCTGAAGCATGGAGTGTCAGTGTGCATGAAAAGAAAGAAAGAGTAGCTCTGCAATGTTGAGGATGCTTCTTCTCAGGTATTCAGATTCTTCAATCAAAAATCAAAATGTACTTGTTGCTTATGTGCCCATCACTGTGGTGGGATACACAGACAACTGTGATTGAGAACATTTCTGCCTCTCTCAATTCATAAACCAGTAGGAAAATCAGAGTCCTGCCATACAAAATAAATTTAAGATGATGGCTATTATAGGTACGATGGAGAGCGGTGAAATGAGACCCTTAGCTTTTCTTCAGAACACTAGAAAATAGCTTCTACAGTAAGTAGACTTTAAGCTGAGAACTGAATTATACACAGGACTTATTGGGCAAGTATAAGCAAAGAACGTCCCAGCTAAAGGAAGTAGCATAAAGCAAGGTGTGCCTGAGGAACAGGGAACAAAGCTCAAGTGTGATGTGCTTTAGGGATGAAGTTAAAACAGTTTAAAAATATTGTTGCTGTTAGGTGTCATCAAGTCAGGTCCAACTCATAGCAATCCTATGTACAACAGAAGGAAACACTCCTGGACTTGGTGCCATGCATAAAATCTTTTTTATGCTTAAACCCATTGTTGTAACCACTGTGTTAATCCATGTAGTTGAGGGTCTTCCTTTTTTTCATCCACCTGTCAGTCCACCAAACATCATGTCCTTCTCCAGGGATTGGTCCCTCCTGACAACATGTCCAAAATAGTAAGACTCAGTGTAATCATTCTTTCATCCAAGGAGCACTCTGGTTGCACTTCTTCTAAGACACATCTGTTGGTTCTTTTGGCAGTGCATCGTATATTCAGTATTTGTTAATGTCCCCTAAAGGCCCACATGTTAAGGGCTTAGTCCTAAACTTAAGAACTAATGGTGCTACTGAAAGGTGGTAGAAACTTTAAGAGGTGGAGCATTCAAGAAATTGCAACAAGAATAGATAAATGGGACCACATCAAATTAAGAAGCTTCTGCACAGCAAAAGAAACAATTAACAGAATCAAGGAAACCTCCACAGAATAGGAAAAAATCTTCGCATTTTATACATCTGACAAAGGTCTAATTACTAGAATTTATAAGGAACTTAAGGAAAAAAAAACCCAAAAACCAAACAACCCAATACACAAATGGGCAAAGGAACTGAGTAGACAGTTCTCAAATGAAGAGGTCCATAAAGCCATGAAACACATGAAAAAGTGCTCAATACCCCTAGCCATTAGGGAAATGCAAATCAAAACAACGCTGAGATTTCACCTTACACCAGTAAGAATGGCCAAGATCAATAAAAC